>JAJLSR010000001.1:2370686-2546712 GCA_030567635.1 Nakazawaea wickerhamii
AAACTTATTTGCCAAATGTATGTCCATTAAAGCTTTGGTTTCTTCATTGTCGACAATGCTCATCAGTAACTTATATAATTCTTCATCAGTCAACTCATTCAGTGCAACAGACTGGTCCTCATCTTGTAATCCAAAAAGAGTTTCCATCAAGGGCTGATACGCTGATTCGTTGAAAGAAGCTATCGTCTCAACAACTTGAAGAGCAAAGGGACTTTTGTTCCAATTAGCTTGCAACTTGATCTCACACTCATGGTTATTGCCGCCGGCCTTAAAAGCCTGGCAAATACCGAGGAGTAGAAGCACTATCAACCAATTCATGTTGATCGATATCTTTTTATAGTTCGATGACTCAAGTGTAAAAATTGTATGAGAAAAATTAGATTTCTAGATCTTTTCAAAGAAACGTAATAATCTCGAATAATCTACGAAACATGTTATGCTTGAGACGAAGTTATTACTTCTTGACTCGAAATAGTGCTAGTCGTGTTCTGCGGCAGATATATACCACTGCTGATCACAATGATGATAGTAAAAACTCCATAAAGGTCCCAACAAGTGTCAGTCCACATGATATCAGTTACTCAGGAGATGAGTTAAATAGTACTGAGACCATTTCTAAAGCATATTCAGATGGCCAAGTGCCCGATGAGAGGAAGATTCTGCGTGAACGTATGAGGAGTGAGCGTCTGCTGGAGTTACAGAGAGAGATTTACCACAAGTTGAAGCTTGAAGAAGAGGTAGAAAGGGCCAAGCTTCGAAAAATCCCAACTCCAAAGATGTTGAAGAAATCATTGGATGAGTATATTGTAGGTCAAGACACTACTAAGAAAATAATATCTGTTTCCATGTACAAGCATCAATTCATTCAGCAATTATCTAAGATAAATCAGATGGTGCAAGACCAAGTGGAGTTAGAAGAATCTGAGACCAAGCATGAGCCAGAATTGGAAAAGTCAAACATTTTGCTATTGGGACCATCTGGATCTGGCAAGACACTTATTGCAAAGACTTTAGCTCGATTGCTTAATCTCCCTATTGCAATCACTGATTGTACATCGCTCACCCAGGCTGGGTTTGTAGGTGAAGATTGTGAAAGTTGTATTGAAAAGCTTTTGATAAATTCTAATTACGATGTTGAACTTTGTCAAAGTGGTATCGTGGTGTTAGACGAAATCGATAAATTGGCAAAGCCTGCTGTGCTTAACGGTACTAAAGATATCGCCGGTGAAGGTGTTCAGCAAGGTTTATTAAAACTTATTGAAGGTGCTCATGTCGCTGTAAAAGTGAAAAATTATCTGAATCTGAATGGTTCTAGTGATACTAGCTCTGCTGATAAAAATGGGGCAACTGAACAACATTACCTTATAGACACGTCAAATATCTTATTTATTTGTATGGGTGCTTTTATTGGTCTTGATAAGATCATAACTCTGAGATTTAAAGGATCTGCTGTTATCGATGATCCTAAAAATCAGAAATCAGAGAAACCTGCATCAATTGAGGCTGCTACGCAAACGGAATCTGATTTTCAGAGCAGTGTTGCTAGCTCACTTGATGATGAACTTATGTCAACTAATTACTCGCAGGTTAAGTTGAGTAGTGGCAAAAGTGTCTCATCTTTGCAATTAGTCTCACCGATAGATTTACAACAATTTGGTTTAATTCCGGAATTGATTGGAAGGTTACCCATTCTTACAGCCCTTAATCCGTTATCTGTAAACAATTTGGTCCAGATATCGACGGAGCCTAAGAACTCGATTGTCAAACAGTATGAGAATTTCTTCAATACCATTGGTGTTAGGTTGGCCATTACAAAAGCTGCAATCAAGAAAATCGCTCGAATTTCAATATTGAATGGTACTGGTGCTCGTGGGTTAAGATCAGTTCTTGAAAAGATCTTGTTGACAGTGAATTATGACTGCCCTGGGTCTGGTGTTTCGTTTGTGTTAATTGATCGTGACGTTATTGATGATTTTGAGAAGAAAGATGGTTTAATCAATGGAGAGATAGGTGAAGAGGATCAAGATGTATCGGCCAAATATTTCTCAAGAGGTGAGATTTTCAGATTCTTGAATGAAGTAGAACAAGAAGATCCAGAATTAGCTCTGGTGATTGAAGATGAATATCTGATTCCAAAGACAGGTTCTAATAATACTACAATAACAGGATAATTTAATAGTTGACAGCAAATAATAGTAATAAAATTTATCTGTAATAAAAAAAAAAGGATCTAGAATGAAGAAGTTCGCAATGCGATTGAAATTTAACTCTGATTTTGATAACCAGCTTTTTTCATGAAATATTTATATAGCGATTGAAAGCTTTTTGTAACCGACAGAAAATTGTTCGTTACCGTTTTGTCTGATGAAATGTGAATATTAAAGGGTATCCCGAAATTACTTTAGGGGTATTTAATGCAAAACATAAAAATGATTTTTTTAGTAACAAGAAATGAAATGTGATGTTTAAAATATTATTAACTTGTGATTTGGAAGTAGTGAGTGAAAATTCTTGATCTTTGAATTCAAAGAGAAGACAATGTAGAAAAATGGATAGATTAGATGAAAAGGAGTAATGCGGCAAAAAGACCGAAGAATGATGAAGAAATCTTGTTTGATGAAGCTCCACCTTCGAAAATAGAGACTGATGAAGATGCACCCATAGACAGTTGTACTTCGTTTGAATCTGGTGAGACTGAAGTACCACTTGCAACACCACTTGAAGTTGAAGTTGCAATAGTAGTTGCGTCAGCTTCTTCACCAACAACTGGAGTGGCACCAACAGTTGTTGTAGTATCAGCAAGCAGTGAGAGAGTCTCGACACCGGCTGTGGTAGCAGCAGTGACCAGAGCAACAGTGGCACCGGCTTCAGTAGCAACAGTGGTGGTTTCAGCAATCTCTTCAGTGAGAACAGTTGTTTCACCAGTGGTGAAAACTGTGGCAACTGCACTTTCAGCAGTGGTAGCGTAGGTAGTTGTGACAACAGTACCCAGAACTTCAGTGGTGTAAGTGACAATGACTTCACCAGTGGTAACGACTGTTTCTTGAGTGGCAACTTCTGTTGTGACCTTTTCAGTTTCAGCAACAGTTTCGACAACAGCTGTAGTGACAGTGGTGATAACAGTACCTTCAGCACCAGTAGTGGTGACAGTAGTGATGACAGTACCGGTAGTGGCAGCAGCAGCTGGAGCAGCAGTGGCTTCAGTAGTCGCAGCAGTGACAGTAGCTGCGTAACCTTGAGTGGCTGTTAATGGACAGTAGGTAGTGTAAACAGTTTCAACACCCCTAATTGTGATAGTTTCAGTGATGACACCGGTAGTGACAACAGAAGTAGCACAGGTTCCAGCCTTATCACATTCGGTAGTAGTGAATGTGGTAGTTGAAATGAGGACTGGCTTAGCTGGAGTCAGTGTTGTAGTAATAGTGATACCGTTAACGAAACCAACTTCAGTTTCTGATTCAGTGACAAAAGTAGTAGCTTCAAGTAATGGGACGAAACTAGTAACGACGGATGTTTCACCCAGTACAGTGGTAGTTGCAACGACAACACCGGTAGTAACGGTCTCAGTAGAGCATACATCACCTTCACAACCAACACTTTCGTAGATAGTAGTGGTTGGAGCAACAGTTGTAGTGATAACAACTTCTTCCACTGTAGTTGTAGTTAATGGTACATATGTGGTGTAAACGGTAGTTGTTGATTCAACGTAAACCGTGACGACAGCAACACCGGTAGTGAATGTGGTAGAACCACACAGTTCACCCTCACAAGCAGTAGTTGTAACAGTAGTAGTGACAATTTCACCAGTGCTAGTAGCAGTACCAGTTGGAACAGTCTCAGTAACTGTCAATGGACAGTAAGTGGTATAGACAGTTGTGGTAGCTTCAATAGTTTCAGTGACAACAGTAGCACCTGTAGTGTATACAGTTGCAGTACCTGCAATAGTTTCAGTAACAACACTGGCACCGGTGGTGTGGACAGTTGTAGTGGCTTCAATAGTTTCAGTAACGACAGTAGCACCAGTAGTGACAACTGCAGTTGAACATGATTTACCTTCACACTTTGTAACAGTCAGGGTAGTTGTGAAGACTTCACCTGAAGTGGCAGCTGGAGCAACAGTCTCAGTAGCTGTCAAAGGACAGTAAGTTGTGTAGACAGTTGTGGTACCCTCAACAGTGGTAGTGACAACAGTAGCACCTGTAGTGACAACTTCAGTTGAACATGATTTACCTTCACACTTTGTAACAGTCAGTGTTGTGGTAAATACTTCACCAGAAGTGGCAGTTGGAGCAACTGTCTCGGTAGCTGTCAAAGGACAGTAAGTTGTGTAAACGGTCGAAGTACCGAACAAAGTTGTAGTAACGACGGTGGCACCAGTGGTGACAACTTCGGTAGAACATTTCTTACCCTTACAGCTAGTAATGGTCAGTGTTGTTGTGAATATTTCACCAGTAGTGACAGTGCTTGTTGGAGCAGTGGTATCTGTTAAAGGACAGTATGTAGTGTAAACGGTTGAAGTTGAACCTTCAGTGGAAGTGACAACTGTTACCCCTGTAGTGATAAGGGAAGTTGAACATTTAAAATGTTTACACTTTGTAGTGGTTAAAGTTGTTGTAGATATTCCACCTTTGGTAGTGGTACTTCTCTGTGTCGGCAGTTGAGTTTGAGTGTGATTGGAATAGAGTGCTGCTTCGGCTACACCTAGAACCAGTAAAGAGCGAATTAAAATAGAACTCAATCGCATATTCACTGCTTGATGATAAAGAGGGAGATAAAAAAAAAATTTAAAACACAAGAGGGATATCAGTGGTCTTTTATTTGAAGTTTTTTAATTAAGAAACAATTTTAGGGATAGGGCTTAATTACTTGGAAACCTATAGGTTGATACGGGAATCTGAATATCTGTAATAGAAATTCACATTTAAATTTTAAATTAAATTTTTTTAAATATCAACCTGCACAAGCTCTAACCCAGATAAGGCTCATAAAAGGTACTGAGTTTCTTTTTCTTAGTTGATCAAATCGATATAGTGAAACAATCATCTGCACTGAGAGTAGTACAAATAGAATAGAAACGATAAATCATTATTAACTCTGATCCCCTAAAAAAACACCAGAATCCTTGTTAATGAGTTACAATACCTCGTTGTCTAGGACTTAATATCATTAAGGTGATACAGACAGTTTCTAAGACATCATAAATGAAGTATTATACAGGTACAGACAGAGTGAAATTTCATTTTTACCAAATCAGTATCAATGCCTTGCATATAAAACTGCATTAAAGTGAAAAAAAACAGTAACGCATCTCTCCTGCAAGTTTTTCCTATTCAAGTCAATTAAGCGAAGAAAATACGTATTGTAATGGAGTGGGTCCAAAATCATTATGATTTATCTTAACTATTGTGCAAGTTACTGACAGAACAATTACCACCTCAATTCAGTGAGAATCCCATTACAAGTGAGATTTGCGGAAACATTTCCAGTCCCGCTGAAATTAACTAAAGTACAAAGAAAAGTTTTTTCCTTACAATAGCTGCTTTGATTAGCGAATCTTGTAGATCAGTGCCAGCGAAGACTGCTCGATGGTATATAATTAATAGAGAACTATAAGGGATTTACTTAGATAAAACAATCATGATCCAGACCTGAGGTATCCAACTCGTTCACAAATCTTGATCAAATCTGTAATACATCTTGACTACAGAAATTAGGTTGAGTTAAAACTTTATATATAAAATCTATTGATCTAAGATAACGTAAGCAAAATCTGTTTAATTACAGACAGAAAGCCTGTTTCTCGCCTAATTTAAATTAAATTATGAACTTGCATTAAATTTTCATATATTAATTAATTTTTAGATGTGAAACCGTCTTTAAATCACTGCTTCGGCTTTAGGTCCCGCATCGGTTTTTGGGCGTCATAAATTTTTTTTCGCTTCTCGCTCTGCAAAAAATGTAGAGGTGTCTTAAACACCATAGCAACCACACAGGCTCTAAATGTATGAGATATGACAATCTTGTCTTAATTTTGTGGGAAGGTAGGATTATTGCTATCTAAGATACCTGTGAGAAAAAGCAAAGTACAGAAAAAATTGGGTTATTAAGTGGGACGTAACTAAGATCAGATTATCCCTGATTTATTGTTTTTACTATTGTAAAATTGAAATTTTCTTCATGTGAGTAGGGGTATTTAAAAATTTTATCCATTTACAAAAAGTCGAGAATCTTAACAGTTATTGCTTACAAGGGAAATTCTATATAATTATATATATAAAAGTGATCTGCTAACGCGTAAATTAAAATAAAAATGAAAACAGCAAATCTACAAACTGAGTAATCTTAATTCAAATAAAGTATCATCAATTTCTTGTTGTTCTTCAATGATAACTTTACTATGATCGACATTATCACTCCAAGCGGCTAAAGCATGCTTGCAACTTTTTGTCAAGAATTCTTCATTCAATTTAATAGCATCATGTAATCCAATGGTATCCTTGGTTATCTTATATTCAACTTGGATATCATCAGTTTGTTGTAAATTTGCGGTTTTTCTTAATTTTTGAATTCTATTCAACAAGTTTCTTGCTGTACCTTCCGTCTTTAATTCATCATAAATTTGAATATCTAAGATGATCAATACATCATCAACTCTGAAATCAAAACCATTTGCAACTGCCGAATCAGGTAATACCCTTAACACGGTTAAATCTTCTTTAATTAAATCAATTCCTGCAACGTTGATCTTACCTGTAGAGACAAAATTTTGAACTTGCTCTGATTTTAATCCTGGTAACGCGTCTTTAACTTTCTTAACATCTTTCTTTAATTTCTTACCCAAGACTGGCCAATCTGCAACAGCTCTATATTCGACACCGTACTTGGCTTCATCCGAAGTGATAACTAAATCTCTAACATTTAATTCTTCCAAGATATATTTTGAAAGTGATTTAATATCTTTCAAATAACTTTCATCACTGTGCAATACAACTAATTCTTTCAAAGGTGTCTTTAATGAGATCATTTTCTTTTCTCTAATATTTCTACCCAAATCAATAACTTTTTGCATTCTAGAAACGGCAAGCTCAATTTCATCATCAAATAACAGTTCATTGACTTCTGGATAATTAAGGAAATGAACCGATCTTAAATCACCACCTAATGAAACACTCTTCAAATAACTTTCAGAGAATAATGGTTTCATGTGTTGGTAAACGGTATCAGCCAAGAATGGAGTGAATGGTGCCATGGCTCTAGTTAAAGTGAACAAAGCGTCGGTTAAAGTGTTCAAGGCCTTGATGGCATCTTCGGATCCATTGTCACCCTTTAATCTCTTTCTGTTGAAACGAATATACCAATTGGTCAAATCATCAATCAATTTCAATAATCCTGGTACGACAGTGTACAATCTGTAACCTTCCATCTCCTCGAGAATGTACTTGATCAAAGATTGAATAGAGGCCAGTAACCATTTATCCATCACATTATCTGAGGTAACTTTTGGATCATATTTGAAATCAATGTTGGAAACTTTCTTAAGTAATGCAACTTGTTGGTCCAAGAACTTATAAGAGTTCCACCATGGTAATAAAACTTTGGAGACAACTTCCTTAACACCTTCTTCTTTAAATTTCAAAGTCTCAGCTTTTAAGACAGGTGAATTTATCAAATATAATCTCAAAGCATCGGCACCATGTTTCTCAAGAACGTTATTTGGATCTGGATAATTCTTTAATCTCTTGGACATCTTCTTACCATCACCGGCCAATACAATACCAGCAACGATAACGTTTTGGTATGGTGCAGTGTTGAATAAATGAGTACCTAATACAGTTAAAGTGTAAAACCAACCTCTAGTTTGATCTAAACCTTCAGAGATGAAATTTGCTGGGAAAGTTTGTGGGAATACATCTTTACCTTCAAATGGATAATGTTTGGAAGCGTAAGGCATAGAACCTGATTCAAACCAACAATCAAAGACTTCTTCGATTCTTCTCAAAGTACCCTTACCTTTCTTTGATGGGATAGTGATGTGGTCAATAGAGTCTCTGTGGATATCAGTGATATCGGCAACACCTGATAACTCTCTCAACTCGGCGATGGAGCCAACACAGACAATTTCTTCCATATCTTCACTGACCCATAATGGGATAGGAGTACCCCAGTATCTGTTTCTTGAAATGTTCCAGTCACGAGCATTGGCAATCCAGTTCATGAATCTCTTGTCCTTGACGGTTTGTGGAACCCAGTGGGTCTTGTCAACGGTTTCTAACATTTGAGGAACAATCTCCTTAACTCTAACGAACCATGATGGCACAGCTCTGTAGATCAATGGGGTATCGGATCTCCAACAGAATGGGTAACTATGTCTGATTTGAGAGGCGAGTAAGATGTTACCGGATTCAGTCAAGTACTTGATAATCTTGGAATCGGCATCCTTGACATAGACACCTTCCCATAATGGAACTTCACTGGTGAAACAACCGTTGTCATCTACAGGGTTTGGAGCATGGTGTTTCTCGTCAACGACACCAGCGGCAACTGCGGCATTGTAATCCTCTTCACCAAAGGCTGGAGCTTGATGAACGATACCGGTACCACTGTCTTCAGAAACATAAGAGGCGCCAATAACTTTGAAACCTCTGCCTTTAAAATTTTCAGCAAAGAATGGGAATAATGGTTTATACTCAGTGCCGACTAAATCTTTACCCTTGATTTTTTCAACGATCTTGAATTTTTCACTTGCTGGTTTCTTGTACAAAGTCTTGATCATCTTCTCTAAAAGGATGAAATATTTATCCTTATTCTCATCGTAAATCTTGATATATTCGAATTCAGGGTTAACGGCTAAAAGAATGTTGGATGGTAAAGTCCATGGAGTAGTGGTCCAAGCGACTAAGAAAGTCTTTTCATTGTTTAAGACTTGGAATCCAATAGTGATAGCTGGATCATTAACATCTTTATAATTCTCTTGAGCTTCGAAATTTGATAATGATGTAGTCAAACCGGTAGAGTAAGGCATAACTCTGTAACCTTTGTAAACAGAACCCTTCTCGTACAACTGTTTGAAAACCCACCAAACGGATTCCATAAATTCAGGGTACAAAGTCTTATAATCGTTATCGAAATCGATCCATCTACCCATTCTTCCAATGGTTTTCCTCCATTCCAGAGCATATCTCATGACAATAGCTCTACATTCGGCATTGTACTTGTCGATACCCATTTCCATGACATCGGCTTTGCCCTTAATACCTAATTTCTTGTCAATCTCATGTTCTACAGGTAAACCATGGGTATCCCAACCAAATCTTCTCTCCACAGAGTGACCTTTCATTGTAGCGTATCTTGGAATAATATCCTTGATGGTAGAGGTCAAGATATGACCGTAATGAGGAGTACCAGTGGCAAATGGTGGTCCATCATAAAATGAGAACTTCTTCTTATCCTTAGTCAACTCTAATGAAGTTTGAAAAGCATCGATTTCGTTCCAGTACGCAAGAATCTTTTCCTCCTCACCTGAGAATGAGAATGGCTTGACTTCTTCGGACATGATTGATGTAACTTCTATCTACAAATTCGTCAAAACTTTTATTTAAAACCAATTATTCTATTGTATCTGCTGATGAATCATCTCTCGGCTTCATCGACCAACAAAAAAAATTTTGTCATGAACAACAGTCGTGCACTAAATATCAAAATCCTTGAAAGCAATGAAAAAGATTGAGGATTCAACTCTACAGCTACTAGAAGAGAAAGGCTGAATAGTGGAGTTATTATAAGCAATGGCAGAAGAGAAAGCTAGTGAGTTGCAAAGGCAGCCAGAGAGACCACCATTACCGGAGCTCACTTTGAAAAATGTCCTGATGGACGTGGTCAATGGTGCATATGCAGTGATTTTCAGTCCATCGTTATCTTCATTTGCAGCCATATTGGTGCTTATGATTGAGGCACTTGCTTTGAAAATAATCATCATAAAGATCCCATACACAGAGATTGATTTCACCACGTATTTGCAACAGGTGAAACTTATCAGTAGTGGAGAGTTGGACTACAGTCAGGTGTTTGGGGACACTGGAGACTTGGTTTATCCTGCGGGTCATGTGCAGATCTACCAAGTGTTGAATTGGGCCTCGAGAGGTGGTGAAGATTTACGTATTGTTCAAGATATCTTTAGATATTTATATTTGGCCCAGTTACTTATCGATTATGGATTGTATTTCATGGCCATTGGAGAATCAAATTTGACTCCATGGAGTATTTATTTATTAGCATTATCAAAGAGGTTACATTCCATCTATGTGTTGAGAATGTTCAACGATTGTTTCACTACGTTTGCTGCTTCAGGTACAATCTTGATCTTGCTGCTGGCTTCGTTCTGGAAATCTACTTCGTCATTTGCCAGTTACCTCTTGACTATCATAGCAGCAGATCTTTTCAGTTTATCTATCTCTGTAAAGATGAATCTGTTACTTTATTTACCAGGTTTCCTCATTGTTGTGTATTTGCTTTGTGATGAAAATTTGTTGAAGATGCTTGTTCCTATTGCAGTTGGTATTCTGGTACAAATATTCACCGGTTTCAAATTCTTGATGCCATTTGATAATTCACCAGAGGCTCAAGAGATAAGATCTGCTTATTTAGATCGTGCATTCAATTTCAGCAGAAAATTCTTATACAAGTGGACTGTTAATTGGAAATTCTTATCAGAAGATGTCTTCTTAGATACTAGATTCCATCAATTATTATTACTGTTACATGTGGTAGTACTCTTAGCGTTCATCTTCACCAAAGTATTAACTTCAAAGACAATAGGTAAATCTGTACCAAGATTTTTCTGTGATGGGTTAAAATTCTGGAAATCTACACTCTCACCAAACTCAATGATTAGTGACTCTAGCGTGGGTCCTAAATTAGTGCTTGTCACCATGACAATGTCCAACTTGATAGGTGTCTTGTTTGCAAGATCATTACATTATCAATTTTTATCCTGGTATGCATATTCCATTCCCGGGTTATTGATCTTGAATAATTTCCCCATGGTTGTCAATATTGCCTTATATGCAGCTCATGAATATTGCTGGAACGTTTACCCCTCAACGGAAATCAGTTCCGCCGTATTGGTAAGCGTCTTGTCTATAATTATCATTGGTGTTTGGACTAATTGTGCATTATTTGTAAAAAAGGTGTCACCTGTAGACAAGGCAAAGAAGGATAAATAGATGAACAATATTATATAAATAACTAACTATAATTGCTCTTTTTGATATAATTTGTACCTGAGTTTAGTAAAGTTCAATTAGGGGAAAGGGAAATTAAATTTTCTTTTGTAAAAGTAAAATTATCAACGGCATTTAATTTTACGATATTAATTAAAAACAAGAAATTGGTTAAAAAATAATGATACTATTTATAGCAAACGTTACACCTTAATAATAAAACAGTTAAATGAGCAGTCATAAGAAACGCTCAAAAGGAAATACAAACAAGTAAAAATTAGCCAATATAAAATGTTAAAAATCAAAAAAATAAAACACCAATAAAATTTGAAAAAGACCTTGTATATATTTATATATATTAGTATATGTTATGTGTGATAAGTTTTTAAATTCACCCTAGGTGATAAAAAAACAAGGTCTTAGTTAATCAACCACTTAGATGGTGGATAAATTGATGAACAATTCAAATAAATAAACAAAATGAATGAGAATTTGAAAAATAAAATAAAAAAAATCTTGAAAAATATTAATGTTAATGAATAACTAGCATTTGGAAAGTAAAACATATTTGATAGAAGTGAATGATGAGATTAGATATTACAACAATATGTGAGATGACATAAAAAATCATCCCCTTTAATCTTGTATTCCATTTTTTTTTTTTTTGCTTTTTTTATTTTTTCGAATTTTTGGGTCTCTGTGATTTTTTGCAATGAAGATGATTCTAAGAAATATAATTAAGCTAAGTTATGAATGTCTATTCGTCACAACAATCAACCTTCTGTAACGTTCCCCCAATTGAACATAAAATTACCATTATTGACATCTCCATCTGTATCCAAAAATACATTCAAATCCAATGCCATATCATCACCACCACTTCCTGCATTGAAGTCGCTGAGGAAATTGGAATCTCCAGCGCTACCGAAAGTGTCAGCATTGAATTGTTGGTAATCGTTTAACATATTACTATCCACGTCATTGGCATTCGAACTACTGTTTTGCATTTGGTTATGAGGCGAGGCATCATCATTCAGCGCCACAGCAGATGATGTCGTATTGTTGGCTGCAGCAGTGACAGTCAGTGGATTCACTGGCGTCTGCGCTTCCTTTTTGACAACGACATCGTTGAGTGAATCTCTTGCTGAGTCTTTTCTCTTCACTCCACGTTTACCATTACCTGTACTCGTCGCGGAGAGTGGTGTTGGCACTGATCCCGCCGCCGCGGCAGCAGCAGCAGCTGCTGCTGCTGCTGGAGTTGCAGGACTTGTTGGTGTAGCAGGTTCACTATTATTACTTGCAGCAATGGAACCTTTCTTCTTTCTTGGTTTCAGTGGAGCTTTCTTCTTCGTCACAGTGGCCGAGTTGGCAGTGCCAGCTTTGGTACCATTACCCAGTTGATTAGTTATCGCTGGTGAGGAGACCGGTGTCGCTCTTGACAACTGTGGAGGAGGCATATTAGTAGCTGTCGTATTATTATCGTTATTCCATTTATTTTGTTGTTGTGACAGAGTATTGAATATGTTATTATAATCAGGTTGTTGACCTGCATTTGTCTCACGTTTTATATCGCTATTACGTGCATCTTCCATTTTTTTCTTATTATTTCTCTCGATCAGTATCAATTGCACTTGATAGTCTTGTAATCCTAACAATGAATTTCTAGCCTGTGAACTGCTATCAGCACCGGCAGCTTCACCGTTCATTGTAGAGTTATTAGCAGATTGTGGTACATTATTTGGAGATGAATGTTGCATAGGTTGTTGCAGTTGCTGCTGTTGTTGTCTGTACATGTGTTGTTGTGGAGTTTGTTGATTCTTAGGCATACCATTAGGTCCTTGTAATTGTTGTTGCATTTGTTGTTGTTGTTGAGGTGGGGGTGGTGGACAATTTTGTATAGGCATATTAGCAGCAGCGAACCCATTATTGAAGAATTCACCTGGAATTCTCTGTTGAGGTTGTTGTTGTTGATTAAACATCATTGCAGCTTGCTTATTTGGACCCATCTGTGGTTGTTGGAAATTAGCTCCTACCATTTGCAGCAGCAGCAGTTGTTGTTGTGGAGTCATTTGCTTTTGTTGTTGAGCAAACATTGCTGCGGCTAATTGAGGGTTAAATTGGTTTGGTACCATCATACCTTGTGGTGGGATTTGATTTTGTAAATTATGTGGTGATTGTGCAGAATTTGGAGGTAAGTTATGTACATGAGTTGGAGTATTACCATTACTATGTTGATTATTGGTGCCATTATTATCTTCACCAAATTTCATTCTCTTTGAAGGTGATTGTATAGAAATTGGTTGTTGATGTTGATCCAATGGAGTAGATCCAGGAACATGTTGTTGTTGTTGCTGTTGCTGTTGTTGAGCCAATTGTTGTTGACGCAAATTATTCATTTGTCTCTGTGCATGTTCTTGTTGTATTCTAGCCACTGAAGTCATATTAGCGGGCCTCTTACCCATCATCTGTGGTGGTATATTATTAGAAGGACTTCCTACAACGACATTACCAACTTGAGCCAGTTGTTGTTGCTGAGCAGCGGTTAATTGAATCAGTTGCAGTTGCAGTTGCAGTTGAGCCAGAGTCAGTTGCAGTGTCATACCATGCAAGGCGTGCTCTTGACGTTGTCTAGAAAGGTGTAATTGGAAATATTGTTGTGCAGCAGCGGAACCAACTCTATGAGTTCTAGCGTTGAAAACGTCCCAAAAAATCTGCCACCATTCATATAAGAAACCTTGCCTAGCGTCCATGGATATCGATAATGGAGGTAACTCGATATCAAACCCTTCCGCTGGCACATTAGACAACGATTCATTATTATTAGTATTAGATGATATTGGTATATCTGCCTCTTGATAAAAAGCCTTTGCTGTATTGGGCAAACTACTTTTAATTAAAAAATCGTATACATAAGCATTCAATAACTGTCTTGAATTAGCAGCTGTTGAGTCAGTCACTGTGGATTTCAAACTCTTCAGCTCTTTTGGAGTATTTTGATCAGATCTATGTTGTTGTTGCTGTTGTTGTTGTTGTAAAGACGGAGGCGGTGGTGGTGCTTGTGAAGAAGCATTATGAGGGGTACTTGATTGACTCATAATAGATATATAGATATATATAAATATATATCACCCAATAAGATGATTATGATCAAAGTTGGTTTTTTCAATGGAATTTATCACAATGTATCTTCTACTACTTCTTAACTCATTTAACAACTTCCTCTTGTTCTCTCTATAATAATCTCTATTTCACTTCTGTTTTCTTGTATTTTCTTCGACAAAAAAAAAGTCAAAAAAAAAACAAAAAAAATTGAGACAAATTTTGAACCACACAGATTTATCAAATTGATCAATTGTTTGTATTTGACTTGAGAGTGATATTACTATGATGTACCACTATTATAAACTACTATATTTGATATCTCTATATGAGTACGGTTAATGCTATCTGATTCTCTTTACACGAAGACATAGGGTCATACGGTGACCCAACCCTTACGCTCTTAGACTCTCGGCTTTTACACTTGAGAAGCAAATTATAAAAACCGACATTAGGCCCCTCTATAAGGGCAAATTGAAATATCTACAAAACGAAAAACCCACACCTTAGTATTTAATTACTTGTCAATAGAGTTAAAAATAAGATAACAATAAAGAGATCTACCATATTGCAATAATCATTGAGTAGTCAATTGAATACATTTAACATAAAATGACGAATTGATTAACATTTACACTTTGTGGCTTGGGCGTCTTCCCAGGCTGTGCACGACCTTTTCTGTGTGTAATGCGCTACTGACACGGGACAGCGCTTGGCAGATCTATTTTGACATTATAAGATATGATGATTAATTGGATAAGGAACTCCGTAATAGATAAGGGGATATATATTATGGGTATCATCTGAGATACCGCAAGTGAATATGAGTATCATAAAATATAGAATACAAATCATATATTGGTGAAAAATTATAATTAATATATTTAATATACACGATCAACGCTTTTTAGGTCTTGGTTTAATTTCCAGTTCATTAGTTGGATGTAATTTAACAACGTTAGGGTAATCAGGTCTATTAAATTGATGACCTTTTGACCAATCATAACTTACCGCGTATGCAAATATAGTACCTGATCTATTAAATGCTGTGACAGGTATCGTGGCATTTCTAGTTGGGAACAGTTTTAAACGATGCCTTGCATCTCTATCCCAAAAATTAAAGCAACCATCTGAACCCGCTGTAGAGAAAGTACCATAAACTGGGTTAAAACAAATACAATTTAATGAATAAATTTCACTTTCTCTTGCAGTTTTTTGTAAACGATGACATTTAAATGAATAACCTAATTTATTTTGTTCTTGTTCGTCAACGTATTGTATAGCACAACGTCCCTCAATGGACCCCACCGCGTAACCATTCCCCAGTGGATAACATGCAACAGTTCTTGTTTGCCATTTTAATGGTGACATTGTTTGTTTAAAAATCAGTTGTGGATTATTTAAATCAATAACAACAATATGCCTCTCTGCACATCCAACAACTAATAATTTTTGTGCTGTATCCATTGTATAAACTCTTTCAGGTAAATTTATCGTTACAATTGGTTGTTGTTGTCTTGTATCCCAATATCTTAATGTCTTATCCCACGAACCACTTACAACGACGGGTTGATTAGCATTGGTCACTTGTACATATTTAACCGATTTAACAGCATCATCATGAATTCCAATTTGTTGTGATTGACTTGTTTGTAAATCAAATATCTTAACCGCTTTATCACCACCACCACTAATGACTTTTGTACCATCTGGAGACCAATGCGTACTTAACACAGGCAGCAGATGCTCGTACATAGCACGCCCTGGTGTGCTCCCATCGGGCATCACCTCGTAGATACGCACTTTCTTATCCCATGATGATACAGATAAGAAATCTGCTTGTGATGAAAATGAAAGATCAGAAATGGAATCTTCTGGTCCATTGGCCAATGTGATATCGTTGGCAAGATCTTGCTCGGTGGCCTGTGAGCTCACTGTGGTCGCCTGAGATGCTCCAAATAATGACATCTCTATATATACCTTTTCTCTCTTAAATCACTCCCTCTCTCTCGTGTATACAATTTTATCCTTGGGTTTGTTTTTTTATTTAAAATTTTCCAAAACAGTCTGTCATTTTTTTCTGAGTTCATAAATCACGGGTTTTTAAAAGTCTTTAAATTTAAAACGCTATACAACATATATATATATAAGTTATTGTTCAAACAATAACTCTTTTCAAGATTTCACTTGATGAGACACTGCCGGAGTAAACAGTTTCTAAATGTTTTAAAAGGGCAATGACATTGGATTTTAATTCATCGTCTTCACCGAATTGTTTTAATCTATCAATATTCTCTTCTCTACCTAATGTACTTTCACTAACTAATTTTTCTCTTTCAAATTCTTTAATGAAAACACCTTCAAAAATCTTAATTACTTGTGGTGTTTGTGACATTATTGTATCATCTTGTTGTTGATATAATTTTAAGATTAATTGGAAAATTGGTATGTTTTCTTCAAATGCTGCTTCTAATGGTAAATGTTCAATTAATTTTGGTAATATGACATTAATAGGTACCATTGATTGATCTTTTAAAGTCATTCTTGAGACACATCCACAAGCGTTAGCAAATGATCTATTAATGACATCAGAAGTCTCTTCGTCACCATCTTCATTCTTAATTGACTCCTTGTCGGCTTTAATTAATAATTTTGATAAACTTTGTAAAATTGGTGCAAATGAAAATTTAGTATTGTAATATTGTATAACGATACCAACACCATAAGCGGCATTACCACGAACTTCTAATGACTTGTCGTTGGTTAAGCTATGACTGAACAAATTCAACAACTCCTCAGCGTATGGGTTAGCATCTTTCAAACCGTTACAAATTTCCGCTAAGGCACCAATGGTACTGACTCTGATAACTTTAGATTTAGAAGTCAGATGTTGTAAGATGACATCTTTGAAAGAGTGGAAGATCTTTACGAAATCAGCACCTAAGACTTCAGATAAGTGGACAAGAACTTCTAATGTAGAGTCAAAGATCACAGCATCAGTTTCTGAAGTGTCTTCATCAGATGGCATTTCATCTTCTTCTAATTGACATGGATGTTCTTTTTTCAAAAGTAACATTAACTGGGTACATAATTTTTCTAAATCCAGTGAATCACCATTATCGATAATAGCAACAGCGCCCATTTTTTTAATATAATCTGAAAAATTACTTAATAAACAATTAACCATAGTGACTTCAAATTCGACATCTAATAAGCTAATAGATTGTGATCTGACCTCTTTGATGATAGTCAAGATATTGTCATCGACGTAACTGGCCAGTGGCACCCCGATTGGGTATTTCTTACCGTTGTAACTGGCATCGTACATAGCACCGACAATTTTCCAGAATGAGTTCAAAGCCAGTTCTCTCATACCGTATGAGGTATCGATTTGTTCTTTCAACACCACGATGGAAGGTTCGACGTACTTGGCGAAACTGGATTTAGTTCCCACGGCTAATTCAGCCAATGCCACAGCGGCGATCTCTTTTTCAAGAGTGATACCTGTATGGACAGTGAATTTATTCTCTAAATCCTCTTCATCCATTTCTTCAGGGTCTTGTCCGTCTTCCTCGTCGAAATTGAATTGGAATTCATCTTGTTGAAGACATTTGAAAATTTCTGGGATAATATTATCTAAGAAGCCAGCAAAACCTTCACCGTAGACTTTAGCTAAATTGGAGATAAAAGCGAAACCTGATTCTCTCAATCTTGCATTCTCAGACGACAAAGCTTCATAGGCGGCTTGAATTAAAGGTTCCAGATAGGTGCTAAACAGCTCTGAACCGACGGCTCTACCCATTGTCGAAATATTTTCAAAAGTGATAGCTTTCAATTCGATATCGTCATCTGACATACCGTCCAATGGCATCGAGATGAATCTTTGTAAGTATTGGATAGAGTTAGGGAAGTATGGCATGAATGATTTACCAGCAGCGTAAGCGGTGGATCCGATAGCTGACACAATAGCTGATCTCAATGATGAAGATTGAGCTGAGTCTAACATTTGGAATAACTTGTTCATCAATGGCTCTAAATATTCGCCAACGACTTCATGGTTCATGAACTCGATTAATCCATCCAAGGCGAACGTGGCGTATTTGTAAACTATGACACTCGTGGCAGAGTCAATGATCTGGATGATCAATGGTAATAATTCACGGTGGTATTCAGCGATAGAATCTTGTAATTCCGAGGTTAATTGCGCGATACATCTCAACGATGCGACTCTGACGATCAATTCCAGATCTTTCAAACCCGCGACAGCCAATTGAATGATCTTTGGGAGCTGGGTACCGAAATAGTCAGGTGCTCCACTCGAAGTGACACCGATACTTAATAAAGCCAGTCTTCTCTCGAAGAAATTTGTGCTGTTGAACATAGCTGTGAGTTGTTCGAAAATTGGCACAATCACCTGGGATGGAGGTAATTCCAGAGACAACATAGCTAATAATCTTAACAGTAACGAAGCAGGAACGTTTTCTTCATTTTCATTTTCTTCATCTTCGTTATTCAATTCATCTTCAATATCTATCTCCTCCGAAGCGATTTTCAAAGCACCGATAGTCAATTTTGGTCCTAATTTGCTTGAGTTGATCTTGGATTTACGGAAATTGACTGCACTAATTAAGAATTGTAACAGCATGATTCTAAATTCTTCATCGATATCGGTATTCAAAGCGATTTCTAACATTATATCGATGATTGAGATTAAATTATTACCGACTAATTTGTTATCTATTAATAATAAGTTATTAAACACGTTGAATACGTTTTTGCCCTGATCGGTGTTATTATCTTGTAAGATCAATTTCAATACATCAACCATTGATGGGATTAAAGATTGGAATTTCAAAGCGGACTGGTCATTGATTTCAATACCTTCTTCAATATAAGTAGACACTGTGTCCAAAGCTAACAACGAGGTGATTCTCACGTCTAAAGAACTCTGGTCTAATAAAGTTTGACTAAATAATTCCAAGATATCAGATATATGTTTACCCAATTCGGAGACACCAGTTTCTAATAAACTTAACATGATGAATACACTCATCTCTTTGACCTGAACATTTTGATCTGTGCAGCCAGAGACTAAATTAGGTAATAATTGTGGCCATTCTTGTTGATCTAAATCTAATTCACCAATAACTGCAACTAATCTTGCAATTGAATGTCTAATTAATTTTGATGATTCATTAAAGCAATTATTTAATATAGAATCTCTAATTTGTTGTTTCCAAGCAGGGTCCATTTGTAACCAATATTTTGGTACTAATTTTCTTGCCTCAACGCTGGCAAGTTGTTTAATTTGATCATGAGAATTTTTTTCTAAAATCTGAATTAATGCAGGTAATGATTGTGAATTATTGAAAAATTCATTAGCCAATTTTGTAGATGCAGCTTTCACGGTCAGCGAATCTGGCACAGTGACCAGTTGTAATGTCTCTTCTAATGAAGAAACAAAATTTTGATCCATCTTACCTTTATCTTGATAAATTTACAAAATTTATAAAATTTACAAAAATTTGTATAAATTTTTTGTTGTAGACAAAATTTTTTCTCAGCGATGACATTAATAAAGTAGTGCATAAGATACAAATTAAAATATATATATATATATCACATGATGGCAGAAAAAGTATTCTGCGAATACCCGTGTCAGTAAGAGAGATGAGATAACGTGAGAAGTCATCAGACCCTATGTACGATACAACATGATCTATTTTATACAATGAAATTATATATTACATTGCTTTTGAGAAGTCAATGGGTTGCGAATTAGAGATTGGTGATGAATTGACCATGGATATCGTATTGAATATCATATATCGTATCATCTATCATCTATCATATAGTATATCATATATGTAATTAGCAATTTATTACTCGCTGGTGCTAATTTGAGAACCTCGATGAGATGAGGCACATCACACACATTGAAGAAGCAAAATAAAAATTTTCTCTCACTGTTAACAGTCGTTTCTTTTCGCCATCAAAAGAAACAAAAAAAAAATTTTTTTTTTTATTTTTTTTTTTTTTTTTTTTTTTTTATAAAGAAAGCATCGGATTTTTTTCTTTCCCTCTTGTAATTTTTATTCTGTTATAATTTAAATTTGTTTATATCAATTGCTATTAAGATAATATATTAGTATAATTTAAGATAGATTTAGGTCAATTCAATTCAATTCAATGTCTACTATTTATCCCTTTATCCAAAAGGAAAATTCAATTTCAAATCGCGATTCAAAAGACGCCAAAATGATTATTAAAAATAATAACATTGTTTCTGATAATGAACAATTAACTCCAATTGAAGAGAAGAATTCACCAATTTTACAACAACGTAAGTCTTCTGATCAATCAACTATCCCATCTCCACCATTGTCACCATATCAAAGAAATTCTGAGTTAATTCATAAGAGTACAATCCCATTAATTAATGATTCATTGTTTAATGATAAAATTTTTTTAACAAGGGATTTCACCAAGGGTGAATTCCCAATTGAAAAATTATCCAAGAGATCATTATCAATTAATCCATGGACTAATATCAATTCAAATAATTACAAAAATAATCATTTAAAATTCTTGTCAAATTATAAATGTTTCCATAATAAATTAAACAATCGTGTTACTAAAAGATATAATACTATACCAAGAACAAGAAGAATCATTCACCACATCACTAGTGATCTGGAATACAGTTCGTCATCGGATTTCGAAAAAGTTAGAACAAGACGTATGACTTCGAAAGAGCAACCATTGCAATCTATTCCTTCCACTACCACATCTACACCATCACCAAAGAAACCTAAAGTTCGTGTTGCAAGATCAGAAACTCCACAAGTCGTCGTCGATTACGAATCGATCCCTGACTATTCACCACTGTTGTCGACGTTGCCTAACAATAACAGATGTCTTAAACAAGAATGGAAAGGTCAACCAATGTCATTACTGTCGGATCCCTTGATGGATAAATTACACCCTGCTGAGTTGACATTACTGAGTATATTAAGATTACCATGTTCAGTGTATTTAGACTCAAAGAGACGTTTGTTCTTGGAGAAAGTTAATAGAATGAAAAGAGGTTTACCATTCAGAAGAACAGATGCACAAAAGCTGTGTAAAATTGATGTTAATAAGGCAAGTAGATTATTTGCTGCTTTTGAAAAAGTTGGTTGGTTAAATGAAGATCATTTTACAAAATTTATGTGATGGAATGATCTATTTTTATTTCATTTTTGTTTTTGTTATCGGTTTAGAGGGTTATGTTTAATAGTTAGGGTTAATAATGTTAAATATAAGGGTTATATTTTTAGATTTTATTAGAAAGTGGGAATTATTAGGTACATTTTGGAGGTTCTTTTTTTACATCTTTTTTTAATATTTTTAAAGTATCATCAGGTTTTATTTTTACAAGGTTTTTGTCTTATCGTTGTTTTGTTTTTATTAATATTTATATTTATTATTATATTCATTTTAGATACTTTATATTTTAGTTGTTAAAGACATATCAGTTTATGGAATTATTATTATATATCATATATTTGTAATTGTATCTCTATACTTAATACTATCAAATACTTTAATACTCAATCAAATCTAAAGTATAACCTTATCTTATATATCAACTCTACCTAAACGGTTTACTTTAACTTTATCTCTGTAAATATCAATTCTGTACGTCAATTGATAACTGATTAGATAGGATGCAACCCCATAATATAAATAAATTTCAATGCGCGATTCAGATCGGTTGCTCGGTGCACGACCCTATGTGTCTATACTATCACCTATACTATCAGATATACTCATATACATAGAGATATCATATAAGTATAAGATAGAGGTAACTGAGTGATGAATTAGATGGTATATATATGTTGAATCGGGTATTGATATATAAATTACAAGAGGGTATATGTCTTACATATACTCTAATTAGTAAATTGTAATACAAATTAGTTTAAATCTAATTTACATCCGAATTTGAGAAGTATCTAATTGAAGTGGAATGATTCACTCTATATACTGTATCGTATCACACTATATAGTATAGTATAGTATAATATATAGAATGGCTGGATGTAATTCATGGAATAACCTGCCATCTCTCGCTAAGAAAAAAATTCAATCATTAACAAAATTCTAATTTTTATTAGGGATTTTAAATTCCAAGGCGATTAATATTGAGAATTTAATGAATTATATTTGTAATTATTGATTATATATCATTTATCGAGTATATGAATTAGATCTTTTATACTACATTTCATCATAATTAATTAGGGATTGTATATCCAAGTCATTCATTTAATTTGTGTATCGTATTACACTCACATTCGCTTATCGTTTACCCCAGTATTTAATAAGATTTACCCATTTTTCATCAATATACAATTTATTCAACTTATTCAACTATTATACCATTTTTCCAACTCAAGAGCTTTATAAACCATTTCAGTGCAAATCATATCATATAAATAAAGAGACAATACAATGACGGAACCTAATAATTTCAGGGATAATTTTTATCAATTTCCAACACAACATACACAAATGTCACCAAACTCGGTGCCACCTAATTTACCCTACCAGAACTCACCACTGCTAGAAGCACTGTATCCTGATTATTACACTGACCCAACCCAAGTAAGAATATTCGGTCGTGATGAAAATTTAGTGAGAAATAATAATCTTATAATGATGAACCCTGTACAGCAAATTGACCCCTTGATGGATGAACAAACTTTCAAACAATGGCAGTATTTGAAAAATGGCAATTCATATATCCAATCTTCATCGTTACCGGATAATAAATTTAGATACCATACAGTGCCCACTAATGTACCAATATTACCTACAATGCCCAGTATCCCATCAAATCTCCTGCCGTCTATACCACAATCAAATATGTCACCAACAAATGTATCACAATTAAATATCCCACAGGCGCAGTCGGTACCCATAGGAGTAACACCAGCGGTGCCTCAAATGGCTAACACTTATAGACCAATGTACCAATACCAACCAGTGACACCACTGATCCCACAACCGCCAATGTCGTACCAGCCGCCTATATACCCTCCACAGTACCACAAGATCCCACTTTCCGATATGCAACGTGTTTATACGAATGAGAATGGTCAATTCTATACTTTGGAGTCACAGAGCGAATTACCTAAGGAGGAAATAGATTTTAATGAATTGTTTAATGATGATCCATTAATTGAACCTAATTTAGATACCGAGATGATGTCGATTGTTAACCTGGAGTTGTCTCAATTAGCCACACCTTTCAGCCCTGCAACTGAGTTCGAAAACGATACAACAAAGCAAGTCAAATCGAAGAAACCGAAGAATTTGAAGAAAATGAAATCTATGCAGCAGATATCGAAAGTGCAGAAGAAACCCGCCGTGCATAAGTCGAAGAGTGTACTGAACTTGAAATCGCCAAACCACTCGGACACCACAGAGGGCGAGAGTAACGAACAAGAAACCACTCCTAAGAACCAAACTATTTACTCATTCGTGATAGAGACAGGTGTCAAGATGCTGAAACGAGCCTCACGCTCTACGGTAAGCACACCGAGCACGACACTGACGAAGAGACACGTTGGGAGAAGGAAAAATTCATCAACGGCGACCACACCATGGAACGCAATGACTCCATGGAGTTCTACACCAAGGACAGATGATGAAAATAAATGGTTCATCATGACACCACCCAATTAATATATATAATAAATAATTTTAAAATAAATAAATAAATAAATAAATAATAGAATAAATAGAGTAAATAGTATAAATCATTTCCTGAACGCTCTAGGAACATATTCGGCCTCATGAACAGGCTCGGTACGTCTCGTACCTAACGATATAAACCCCTGATGTCCCTCCAACTTGTACGAGTAGTACAATCCGATCCCTGGGATCACTACTAAGAATAACGCACCCATGAATGTCAGTCTCTTGTTGACTTTATAAGCTTTTGACATCCTGACTTGTAAATTATTATAAGCGTCAAACCCTTTATCATGATGAAGTACTATACAGATTATGTTAATAATCGAATTTATCAATCAAATATTATATAAATCACTTACAGTGTGGACCGTCACCTGCCATTGTTTAAAATTGATTAGATTAATTAATCAATTTAATTGATATATCTTTATGTAAATTGATATTTGATGATTGACAGTTTTCTTTTGAGTGTGTTATTGACACGTCACAAAAATGACAGAATTCTTTTTATTAAAATTATTTTTGTTTACATTTTATAGATAAAGATGGTATAAGATATACAGTGTAAGATGACTGATATACGAACAACGTCATTGCTCACGGAGCATCTAGGGTACCTGCCCATCCTGGTGATTGACGATGTGATCAACTCTGTGAATGAGATCATGTATAAATGTACCCAGGCGGTGGAGGATTATCTTGTTCAAAGAGAGGAAGTTATCATATCTGAAGTGAAGAGTAAAAATGATTTAAAAGACGATGATGATGTGGTGATGGAAGGTGATGAGCAGTTGAAGATACCGCCTGATGAGATCGAGTTGGGCACAGCAAAATTGGAGACGTTGTTGGAGAGCGCTGTTGATAAAAATTTTGATCTTTTTGAATTATATTCATTGAGAAATATTTTGACAATACCTGATGAGTTGGTAAAGGATGGTTGGTTCCGGTTGGAGCATCATAAGGATTTGCTGGTGATAAGTAAGCAGGAGTCACTGAAGATGGATGACGAATTAGTAAGGCTTCGATCTGAGATTAATACTCAATTAGCATTAAAGAAAATCTTGAATTTACAACAAGTTAAAGTGGGGAAAATTCATACTGTGTTGCAAGATTATTATAAATCGATGAACTCAATAATTGAAAGCTCGAACAGTGCCAAGATTGAACCAATGAGGGAAAATTTACATTTTGTTATATCAGAATTGAAGATTTTATTTAATGATATTGTCAATTTGAAAAAATTAATTATTGATGATGATGGATTAATTAAAGATTTCCAATTTAAGATGCAAAATAATGGACGTGAAGAATATATTAATAAGAAAACAGATAAATTATTACTGAGTCTAGGATTATCAGAGGAATGATAATTTTATTCATATGAGATTGTATATTATTGGGGTATAGGAGTTTAGAAAAGAAAAACGCAATTGTTATTACTTATTTTTGTTACTTAGACTTTCTGTTCAGTGACCACAGCGATATCTTCAACACTTCCATTATCACCTCTTGGTGATGAACCACTGAAAACTGTCACTGAACCGTGTTTGGATTCAATTGAATCAGCAATGGATCTCAATTGTTGAGCATACGAACGGAAAAATTCATCGTAATCATTACCGAACTCATCCAAAGTCTCAGCCATCTCGTATAAATCCATACCCATCTCCTCTGCTTCCTCAGAGGCTCTCAATTGCAATCCTGGGATCTTATCAACTATGAATAAGATAATTGAAGTGAATACTGTAGTCCAGGAGATAATCGCACATACCCCTGCAAGTTGGTACCCCAATTGCTTGTAATGGCCATCGATCCAACCACCGGTGATCTCGCTGTAACCGTCGTAACCAGCAACGGTCCTTGAAGCGAAGACTCCAGTCCAAATGGCCCCGGAGATACCACCGATACCATGGACGACACCAGAGTAACTATAGTCATCGACTGAGATCCATTTATTGAACTTCAAAACACTACGGCATATGAGAGCAGTGATTATTGAAGAGACAGCAGCACCCCATGGGTATACGTAACCACATGATGGAGTGATATTGACTAAACCGACAATAACCCCATCACATGCGGCATGAACTGACCATTTACCAGTCATGAGTTTATCCATCACCGTGTACGTCATACAGGCAAACACCGAAGCGAGTAAAGTGTTAGCGAAGATGTAACCGGTACGGACGTTGACAGCAAGCAAAGTACCAGTATTGAAACAAAGCCAAGCAGCCCAAATCAAGGTGACACCGAGGAATGTTGTTAACGTTGAGTGTCCTCTATATTTAGGAATTTGACCGGTCTCCTTCCATTCTTTCCTCTTACCGAGAAATCTACTATACACAATAGAAGCGACACCACTAGAGATATGAACAGGTCCACCACCTGCGAAATCTAAATCACCCAAGTGGAGTAACCAACCGTTACCACCCCAAGCCCAGAACAGTTCAGGACAGTAGACCACAATGGTCCACATAATGGCAATGACTTGACTAGGTAAGAATCTACCTCTTTCACCAATGGCACCGATGAAAATTTGTACAGTAGCGACAGGGAAGAATGCATTGAAACAGAAATTGACTATGGAAGGGATAGTAGCCCCCTCGTACAGTCCAGCAGCCTTCTCGTTACGCAAAGCCGCGTGGGTGAAATCACCAATCATTGGTGACGTCGACGTGGCAGAGATCGCTAAGGAGTAGCCAAAGAGGTACCAGAGGATTATCACAGTACATGTAGTCATATAACTTTGAAACATCACTTGAACGACATTCTTTCTTTTCAAGACACCCGTGTAGTACATGGCGATAGCTGGCGTGATCAAGAAAACCATTACGGCACAAAACATGACGTATACCATGTCGCTAGTGACATAGTCAGCGGTTTGTTCTTCAAGAGAAGCCTCGGCTCTCTTTTGCAAATATGGTGCAACAGATGCAAAGACGTGAGATGCTGTCATTGTTACTGTAAGTGAATAATTTGTAATGAAGATCCTGAGAGAACTAGATCAGGCAGGGTCCATTATATATATGGCAATTGACTCACTGGGCACTGTTCAATCGAGATTTGAAACCACTGGTAGGTTTGTACATTTGCTAATTTGGTTGTGATTTCCCTCTTTACCAGGCTTGGCCAAATTGATAAGGCAAAAGCAATATGTTGATTGCAATCATTCACCAAAACTAATTGAAATTTTTTTTTAAAGTTTATGTTTTCTCATATTAAGTTGATCTGGGTGTATGAGATCTGACATATGAGTTTTTCAATCTTTAATTGTAGGTATCTAGATTTTTGAATTGATCAACTCTCTGGAAGTCTCTATACCTACTTCATATGATTGATTATCAATCACTTATAATTATAACAAGAGACTAGAACATGCATTTCCTCCAAGACCCGCCAAGTGAATTTTCCATAACTAATTTGCCAATTTTATCAATAATATGAAAATAAATTCTGATTAGATACACATTACTGACACGTGTTTCTGCTCGTTAAATTTTCTGACAGATGTGCGATA
This sequence comes from Nakazawaea wickerhamii, assembly GCA_030567635.1. Lineage (NCBI taxonomy): Eukaryota > Fungi > Ascomycota > Pichiomycetes > Alaninales > Pachysolenaceae > Nakazawaea > Nakazawaea wickerhamii. Next base: position 2,398,269 of record JAJLSR010000001.1, read on the forward strand.
ACCAAATTATCTAACCGCCTAACCCCCCTCAGATAACAATTGATCAAAATATATACGTGGAGACACAGAAAATTACTAGATATGGTAAGATAGGGTCCAACTTAAATAACACATATGACATCATTGTGTAATTATGCTTTACGGGATTTCAATAACATGAACTTTAATTAGGGTCAATTTACGATTAATAATCAAAAATCACTTCAAAATTTAATCAAATTCAAGAGCTAAGAACATACAAACAAACACCGGCATAAACAACAAAATAACTTGTAAATGGAATATGATTTCTTAAAACACATTTTTCTTTTTAACTTTTAACCTTTGAATGAACAGCAATAATTTCAGCGCTGTGACTTTCAGATTCTGGTGACGAACCATCTAACACTTCGATAGTACCATGATTAGAATGCTTGGATTCAATGGAATCAGCCATATTTCTCAATTTTTGAGCATAAGCACGGAAATATGCATCGTAATCATTACCAAATTCATCAAAAGTTTCAGCCATTTCATATAAATCCATACCCATATCTTCAGCTTCATCTGGTGCTCTTAATTGTAAACCTGGAATCTTATCAACTATGAATAAGATAATTGAAGTGAAAACAGCAGTCCACAGAACGATAGCACAGACACTGGCAAGTTGGTAACCTAATTGTTTGAAATGACCATCGATCCAACCACCTGGAATATCTGTAGCACCATCGTAACCGGCAATGGTCTTAGAGGCAAAGATACCTGTCCAGACAGCACCTGAAATACCTCCAATACCATGGATAACACCTGAATAACTGTAATCATCGACGGAGATCCATTTATTAAGACCAACCATTAAACGACAAATGGCCGCGGTAATGATAGCTGACACTGCGGCACCCCATGGATAGACAAACCCACAAGATGGAGTGATGTTAACTAAACCGGCAATGACACCGTCACAGGCAGCGTATAAAGACCATTTACCTGTCATCAGGAAGTCGACAAGTGTATAAGTGACAGAGGCAAATACTGAGGCAAGTAAAGTATTAACGAAAATGTAACCAGTACGTACATTAACACTTAACAAAGTACCAGTATTGAAACAGAACCAAGCAGCCCAAATCAAAGTGACACCTAAGAAAACAGACATCGATGAGAAACCTCTGAAATCCGGCATCTTACCAGTATCTCTCCATTCTTTTCTCTTGCCAAGGAATCTACTATATACAATTGATGCAACACCACTTGCGATATGCACAGGTCCTCCACCGGCAAAATCCAATGCACCCAAGTTAAGTAACCAACCGTTAGCACCCCAGACCCAGAATGCCAATGGGCAATAGACAACTATAGTCCATACGACACCGATGACTTGACTAGGGAAGAAACGGCCTCTTTCACCAATGGCACCGACAAAAATTTGTACAGTTGCGACTGGGAAAAAAGTGTTAAATACAAAATTGATGACAGATGGGATAGTGGCACCGTCGTACAGACCCTTGGCCTGTTCAGCATGTAAAGCAGCGTTATGGAAATTACCAATCAATTTTGAGGTTGAGGTAGATGAGATAGCCAAAGAGTAACCGAAAAGGTACCAAAGAATGGTTATAAAAGCCGTAGTCATATAACTTTGAAACATTAATTGCACAACGTTCTTTCTTCTAAAAGTACCAGCGTAGTATAATGAAATACCTGGAGTGATTAAGAAAATCATCACCGTACAAAACATGACATAAACCATATCACTAGTGACATAATCAGCGGTTTGCTCTTCAAAAGTTGACTGGGCCCTTTTTTTCAGCAGAATTAATGCAGCTGATGCCAATCCATTAGTTCCTGCCATTATGAATTATTATCTTTTTATTATATAGCTTGGCAATATAATCTGGGGAATGATAAAATCAAAAAACTTGACAAGAAAATTAAAAAAGTTCCAAGCTTTTCCAAAGATATATATATATAAATAAATTTCAATATCAATTAAACAAAATCAATAAGCAAAAATCATATGCCATATAACAAGTTATGGTAATAGTGAGCTTAGCGGCGTCTATTGGCTACAGTGGTCGATTATCTTTCCCAATAAGATGAAATGTCCGCTTTGCAAAGGTGTATCTTAGTCTTGGCCAATTTGATAAGGAAAAAATTAAGAATTTTTCTTTTGCTGAAAAGCCAAAGCAAATCTAGAAACTATAAAGTATGTAAGAAATTTAGTACACTTAGATAAAAGAGATAGGTGAAAAGTAATGATTTTACCAAAATATGCATGTCTAGTAAATAATTAATCTCACTTAGGGGTTTAAACACTTATCAGCAAATCACCTTCTTGTGTAGAGATATCTGATTTTTCACTATACAAAAAAATTGTACCTCACTAGATAGCGATGCCTCCGAGATAAGGTTTTCAGTTTTCTGTACACCCTTATACAAACTCAATGCCCACTGTTGACATTGTCTAGCGGTTCGCTACAAATGAATCTGCAAATCAGTATGGCCAATAACTCGAAACTCGTGGTCCCCGGTGAATTTTTCATGACATCAGTATTGAACGAGGGTGAAGACCACCTGCTCAATAGGATGTTTATTCCCATTTCATCTTTTAGTCGTGGCCTAAATTATTTCCTAAAAGGGAAAAAACACCCAGTTGACAGGAGACACCCCTCCAAGCGGGATATTTTTAGCTAACGAAACGGTAGAAGGGAGGGTCAGTGATAGATAGATAACTAGATCGATTGATAAAAGCATAACTGCATCTCATTGGTCTCAATAAACACCCTGGAAAGAGATAACTTTTTTTTTTTGCGTCGGGAACTGAATATGCAATCTATTAACGGTTCTTACAAAAAGATTGTCTCAATAACGCGTTATTAACCAATAGTATTACTATAGACCTTTGATAGCAAACAGTTCCGCACTTACCTGACTAAGGCACTATATAGATCATTGACTACTAAATGACAATACAATTTATAAGGCAATATAATATTGGTAATTTTGACTAAAATAAGACAGGAAACAAGATTACATAATAATTAATCAGAATCTGATTCATCTGATGAGTCTTCTTCCGCGACCACTTCATCATCGGAATTAGCTGTATACTGTGGGATCTCCAACTCACGCTCGTTATTGTCTTCAACTTTATTTAGAAGCGTCACTGACACTACGGTGTTGTCATCCTCGGCGAATTTCTTGTGTTGCTTCGACACTGTCACTGGTAATGAGTCAGTCTCGGTTCCTGGTTCGACTAATGTACCTTCCACTGAGACTACTCTTCCAGCCGTGTGTACCGCTTTGATAGTGAAACGTATCTTACCATCAACAATAACTCCATTCTCATCTCTCCATACACCTAAGGATTTCACCTTGTTGTTACTGCTGTTACCACTGTCACCACCGTTATTGTTACCTTCGTCATCTTCTAATCCGGCAGCGTCGATCTCGTCTACTTGGTTAGGAACAAATTCCCATGTTGATGGAATGTTGAATTTCTTTATAGTGGCATTAAATGTATCATGGATCAATAACCCAATATGAGATTGTGTTTGCATATAGATCCAACCTTCTACCACGTCCCCGACTTGTGGTCTCCATACTAAGAATTCAACATTGACCCATAAGAACAGAAATGGTGTATCGTTAGTAACTTTCGCTACAGTGATAGCATTACCTTCGGAATCCGTAGAGTGGGAATCCTCTGAGAAGCTGATATTGAAGTACCCCAACACGATACCTTTAGATTGTGGGAAATATGTCATGATTAAAGGATCTAAATGCTGAGATTTGACCCCGGCGATTGGATCTTGGATGTATAATGGGGCCAAGGAGACATACAACGAGCTCTTGACACGGTGGAAGCAGTTGGATATTCCATCTGCATTCTTGGTATTGGTGGATTTTGGTATGATTGATGACCTTCTTGGTCTGGATTCATTCACTGAATCAACTTTTCTTCTCTTTGTTATTGTTGGTGTTGACATTGTTATGTATTTATTTGAATTCAACAAACTGAATTGTGAGTATCTGATGCTGGATGAGAATTTGGTCTATACTATATGGAAATCCAACTGAGCATACGAAGATATCTATTCTACAAGCTACCTCTTCTCTTCTCTTCTCTTGTGCTTGAAATTTTTTTTTTATTTTTCTTTCTGAAAAAATTTTTTTTTTTTTTTTTTACTTACAATTGTATTTTGATCTACAAAGAGACAAATAATGACAATTTTTAATATTAAGATCTAATTATACTTTATAATACATATTATATGAATGGTAGTACCGTCAGAGGTAGGAAATATGCATTAAAGACGGTATCTCTTACCCTTTTCATAACGTAAAACGAGCTAACAAAGCAACGACGACGAATAAATAATTAAGAAAACGCTATTAGTATTAAAAATATTTTGTAAAAAGAATGCATGTGATGTATGTGTGTATATTTTTTTGTATATTTTCACCTTGATTTAAAGATGTTGGAAAGCCTTTTGGAACCCAGCGGCCTGGTGAGAGCTCTCATTGTTGGACCTTGATATTCCTGTGGATTAGAAGCGGCAAATCCTTCCCATGTGGTATTACTCAGATGATTAAATGCTCTGAAGGCCAGACCTTCTTGTGAAGTCAACAGTTTCTCCTTCGATCTTGTGATCTCGACTCCGTTACTCGTTCTAAAGACAACTTTCCTGAAGTTTTTCAAAGCTCTATTAGGTGAAGGTGCATCCTCTGAAGCATCATATTTAGGGACTCCAATGAAGCGAACCCTCTTCACTACAGGTTTAGGAATTTCGACTTCTTCGTGTGTGACGCTGATATCACCCAGTGTATTTTCATCGGTCAATGGAGCGATATCCATCGAGGGAACTACACTTAACGATGACAGAGCACTCTTATCGTCGATTTCGTTGAAACTCTTGTCTTCTTCAATCTTTGTGATACTCAGTGCCGGAGCTTGTGAAACACTGTTGCTTCTTCCTCTCAATTTACTCTTATCAATTGAGTTAGATGGAGACAATGTGGAAATCGCTGATTCTTCAGTTTGTAATGAATTGGATCTGCTTCTATTCATCCTCGTCTTGAGCAGTTCAGCTTCTATCGAGGTGTACCCAGTTGGGGAACTGACACCACCCGCTATTGGTGACCTTGTACCACTTCTTATCGATGACGATCTACTGTTGGATTTGCTATCTGTTGGTGAAACCATCAGTTGACTCGTTGGACTTCTCGATGTTAATGAATTATTTCTGCTGCCATTGGAGCTAGTTGGTGAGGTCAATTTAGGAGCGAACGATTTATAAACAATTTTAGGTCTATCTGGCATCGGTCTCAAATTCACATTACCATTTCTTGACTGATCCATCATATGTTTCTGAAGTCTTTCTTTTGCACTGCAAGGTTTAGCTGTAACAGGTGGGAGTAACACCAGTGGACTACCATTTGAAATTTCCTGTTGCTTGGCTTGTAACCTTTGTTGGAAAACTGTCGATGTGCTTTGGAAAGAGTTAGCCTTCAGTTGTGGTGCACCCAGACCTTTCCTATTGGTGAACGCAGCACCTGCACCAGCTGCCGCGTTGCTGCGAACTGATGGACGCGAAGGTTGCAATGATGCGGAACGACGTAATGGAGTGCTAGTGATTCGAGGTTTTTGCGAACTACCATTTGTTGGTGGAGATGTAGAAGTTGTCGAATTTGAAGAATCCATACTGCTTGTTGACGCAACAGATGACTTCAATGATGAGTTCGATGATTGCACTTTCACCGGTGTACGATAGAATGGTGTCTGATCAGATCCCTGAGCTATGGAAGAACGTCTCGAAGAAGAAGTGGACAGTGAACCTCTTCTAGATGGAGGTTGCACCAGACTACTTACCTTGTTATTCGAGAGACTTCTTTGTAAAGAAGGAGTTCTTGACAATTTAGCTGGTGAAGGAGTTTGTTGCAAAGATGGCGTTCTGGATAATTTAGCTGGTGATGGACTTTGATGTACAGAGGGAGTTCTTGATAACGTGACAGGTGGAGGGCTTTGATGTAAAGTTAGTGATGAACTTCTTGATTGAGTAGAGTTTGAAGAACTGCGAGAAAGTTCCAACGGTGATGATTGTGTTGCCAGATCTTCTTCCAGTTGTTGAGTTCTCCTATCTCTTGCCTCATCTTCCAATTTTTTCAACAATTTTGCTTGATTTTCAACTTCAATTTTCAGTTTTGATGGATCTGTATATAAATGTTCAAGCTTCTTCTTTTGTTGTTTCCTCTCTTCCAGCAAGAGTTGATTTTGTTGTTTTCTTTGTTTTAAAGCATCATTCTTGGCCTTCTCTCTTAAGGTATTCATAGAAAATGAGTTAGCATGATTCTTAGCAAAATCAGTCATAGACCTTGACCAGCATTGATATAAATCCTTTAAGGAATCGTTAGCTTCCTTGACCAGAATGAAGCCCACTTTAGCGTCTTTAGCTAATGTTAGTAATGATTCAGGTCTCACTTGTACACGAGCCCCCTGTCTCGTAAGTTTTGCAATCGAGGCTAATAACAAGTTAGTTCTTCTCTGTTGATTGAAATACACTTCAAGTGTAGTTAAATTCTCTCCAATGGCTTTATAATGACGACTTAAAGCTTTCAAATTACGGAAATTCAAAAAATATATCCTTTTACCAAATTTACGAATTATTGCATACAAATCGGCCAACTTGAGGAGTAATACCAAGATTCTATGAATGGAGTACTCCCAATGATCCAATGCCAAAATTTGCTTCTTAGTCTTACATTTTTCCAATGCTAGTATGAAAGGTTGTAACTTGGAGAGGGTCTTATCTATCAGTGATGTCATCATTTTCAAACAAGACAAGTCAATTTTATTATGAATCAGTCTAATCTCATCTTCATTCTTAGCAGATTCATTCTTCTGTTGATATGTTAACTCCTTTAAGATATCTAATTCTTCAAAATTGAGCAAGTCCTTAATTTTATCTTGATTAAATTCAACTGGTTTCCCATTTGATGCAGGTAATCGACTCCCTGTTCTTTCATGAAGTGCTTGTCTTAATCTCTCTTGGTACATACTCAATGCATTTACGGAAAGAGCTCTAAACAATTGCAAAGTCTTCAAATTCTTCTTAGCATCAGGGATAGTCAAAGGTCTTGTGGTATCATAGTTCGTTAAATTTTCGGGAAGGTCAAAATTAATTGAATTGGTGTTTAATTGTGATTGCACTACTTGATCAGGGTTGAAAAACCGATCGTTATTCAATATCTCGAATCTCTTATAAATCAAATCATTTATATTGAAAATGGGACCACTTAACAGTAATATATCAGTTGTCAAGGGTATTATATCCTTATCCTTTTCACATGCCACTATTAAATTTTGTGTCAATTCGATCAAATGAGTCAACTTTGTACTTCCATAACAGTACTCGACAATCCTCCCGTCCAAGGAATCCAAAGTGATAGCTCTGTCAATACTTGGCCCAGATGCAGCAGCTGCTGCTAAAGCGTTTGAAGACGCCATGGGATATTATCGTATTGAATTTTTGACGAGTATCTCAAGACAAACTTACGCAGTTTCTTAGTCACGAAGCAGCAAGTCTCTTGAGAAGCTGAACAAAAAAGCCAATTTACAAGAAGATGTATGTCAATTTAACCGAGATTCCTTTTGATTAAAACTTATCAGTAAACGCTTTACAAAGATGAAGTTTTCTAAGATATTATTTTTACAGATTTCTGGTCCTGGCTTGTTTCGGAATTTTGGGCTTTTCTCACACGTTTTTTCTCTCTTGCTTAAACGGTTACTTAATTTACCTTAATTAGTTTATCCTTGTTACTTTATTTCCCTCTTGGTTAGTGCCTTCAGGGGTAAAAATGGAGATTAGCCAGCGACATAGCAATTTTTTAGATGAAACACCTGAAACTACAAAAGACAACAAAGGCAAAAAAAAAATTAGTGAAACAGCTTCTATTATTTATCATTCAAAAATAATTCTATCTAGATCGGTTCATATCAGATTTCTTTTTCCATTAAACCTGGCTCTAATTCTTGCAATTGCAACCCGTTATTGTCTATCAACTCTTGGAGTGAAGTGGCCAATTTTCCAGTCTTAGCTTTATAGTCGATATAGTTTTCCTTGATGAGTTTGACACTAGCTCTGATCTTAGTTTGACGTTCGTCCCATTCAACGGGAAAATAACCGTGGTCGGTACCGGCACTATTGATCTCGGCATTAAGCTTATTACTATATATGACATCATCTGGGAACATCAAGTCGTGGTACACCTTGGTGTTGCCCTTCTTGGAGATCCGGTCTTGTTCCCATTGAATCATCTGGTCTTTAGACTCGACTTTGATTCTTCCTGACCATACTCTAGCTAGCCAAGCACCTTGCGTCTCTGAGAGTCTGGTAGGGAGAACAAATCTAGGCAAACCGATCACTGCGAGGCCAGGGTGGTATATCGACAAGAGTTGTCTCCATAGACCATGTGCTCTTTGCCCATCTGTAATCAATGGGTGTTCACCTTGATTGATTTCTTTCAAAAATGGTAACGATTTCAAATAACCTGTGGCGAAGATGATCTTGGTGACATCAGGTAGACTGGTACCATCGATGAACTCGACCGCGCCTGTTTCCAGATTGAATTTCTTGATATCTGGTAAATCCACGATTCTCTCATCCTTACCAGCTGGAAGATTATTCACCGATCTACACGATTTGTAAATCTTCCTATCCAAAGTAGTTGCGAGCTGATAGGCAAGATCTGCTCCTGATGCAGAGTTTCCCACAATCAATATGGCCTTCTCCTTTTCGTAATTTTCAGGTTTCCTGTATAACCTTGCGTGTATAACTGAACCTGGAAATTTCAGATTCCACTCAGTTAAACCTTCTTTATCTGGGATATATGGCACGTCGTAGTAGCCTGTAGCGATAGCGACCAGATCAGAGTAGTCGACTTTATCTTGATACTCAGGATCACTCGAAGGTTCAGTAGCAGCTTTAGTTTGTTCCACCACAGGTCTTGAAGTGACTTGCCATTTCAAATCAGGCAATTGCTTGACATCTACCACTTTATAACCAAATCTCACATATGGTTCAATTGGTTTAGAGTAATTCTGAATGTAATTGAGCACTTCAGTTCTATGTGGGAATATAGGTACAGTCAGCGGCCAAGGTGTATCTTTATAAGCCATCATATCGTATGGGACATTGGTATCCAAGTAGTCATACACTGCACTGGGCCAGATATAGTCTTCACCAAATCTCTTATCGTCGCCAGGAATTGCGATATTTTCACGGTAATGTTGTTGAAGTTGTAAATCATGCGGTGTCAGTTTCACCGCGGTGGTGAAATTGTTAGGATCAGTAGATGGCACCATATTATCACCTTCTTGAATTGAATAATTCCACAATCCACCAGTGGTAGACCTTTTCTCAATGACTTTGATACTGCGGAAGTGGTTTTCAGCCAACAATGCCTTTGTAAACCCTGCACCACATGGGCCTGCACCAATGACTATAACATCGTTAACAGTTTTAGGTAACACAGACATTCGAATTGTTCTAATTAGATAAAGAGTACTATAAAAACTTTCTAGTTAAAGCCAAAAAAAAATCAAGCTACTCCCAACTGGGGGTTTTTTCCACAGTTTATCTGTACTAATTAGACAGATCTAGGAAAGAGTCCATAAAATCAACTAGCGGATAAGAAAAGATCAGCATACAGAAAGCGAGAAAGTCGCCTCGAGCCATTTGCGGAAATACACAATCTTTGGGTGCGCTGTGCACGACCGTTCCCAGAACCCGTAAATTCACGGCTTGAAAGCGATCGGATAAATCTTAAGAGACGGAAAAACAGCCAATGACTCAATTACAATCAACCGGGATCAACACCACAGTCATGATATCAGAACAACACAGCATGACATGGAGTTATCGATCCATGGGTATAGCATACTGTGATATTCATATAGGCCAACTCGATGTGCAATTGAGGTATCTTGATCGATGTTTAAAGGTACATAGATGAAAAGTTAATTTCAAAAAGAACTTAGTAATATGCAGGGCTATCTAATTTACAAAAAATTGAAATGTCTTTTGTATCGTAAATCAAAGGGTACTCCTTCACAATGATTCTCGTGAGAGTTTCCCTTTGTGTGGAAACACTTACAGAATTCCATATTTTCAGAACGCAATCTGTCAACGAGATAAATTGTCATTGGCCTAAATCTTTCAAAAATTCCAAGAAAACGAATTCCATAATATCGTAATCGTTCCCAATGCTGAATCAACATAAAGATGATAATGGCATTGTATCTCTAGATTCATCCACTATAAGAATTTGACATAGATGAAGAGCCTCATGTGACAGCGCAACAGCTGTTTGTAAAAATCTTGTGGTTTTTTTTTCTTCGCATTCAGATTTTAGAAAGAGGATGTGGCATGCTGGTGATCGGAACAGTACTCAAAACCCGTCGCATGAGTGACTAAGGTTTTTTTTTTTTTTTTGATTAGATAGATACACTGCAAGTTTTTTTTAATCAGATCATTAGATGCACATGAGAAACTTATAATTGTTCCGAAAAGTTTTGTGATACTATATAATACATTTTTCATCCACATCTCTTCACGTAATCTAGCTCTTTGAAAATAAAATTTAAAGAAAATGAAAGAGAATAAACCAACATTTTCCATAGGAGGCTTCGATGATGAAGCTGAAGAAGTTCTCGATGGAGTAGAGTTGAACTCATCTGCTTCAAGTAGCACCACTATTGCGGATACTAATAGAAAATTTACAAGACAATTAGAAATACAGTTAGGTGAATTGAAACCTGCCAAACACAAATACAATGACACAGCACAGACTACGACTTTCAATCTTGGGAGTGTGTCGTCATCTTTCATTTTCCCCATTCAAGAATCACTGTCACCTTCACTCAGTAGAGAGCAATCGATATTGTCCATTCAAGATCAAATTACCAAATTAGAAGATGAGCCAAAGAGCACTTACTCCATATATACACGTCCAGAGAAATATTGCATAGTGATACTAGGTGCCTTCTGTGGGTTCTGGTCCAGTATCTCATCGCCTATCTATTTACCCTGTTTACCCATTTTAGAAAGAGATTTCAATGTCAGTGAAGAAAAGATGAATATCACAGTGGTAGTTTACTCTATATTTCAAGGTTTAGCACCAATTTTTTTCTCCAATTTGGCTGATAGATTCGGTAGACGTGTTATAATCATGATTTGCTTAATGGTTTACATTGCTGCTAATATCGCTCTTGCCAGGATTAATAGTTATGTTGGATTAGTGCTTTTGAGATGTCTTCAAGCTTTTGGTATCGCATCCACTATCTCTATCGCATCCGGTATCGTCACCGATATCACCCAGAGATATGAAAGGGGTTCATTCATGGGACTCTCGACGGGGCTTAGTCTTTTAGGACAACTGTTCGGTGCATTGTTCGGTGGGTTATTGGAGAGTGGTTTAGGTTGGAGATCAATTTTCTGGTTCTTGGCTATCTCTGGGTTAACTACTCTTTTAGTGACGATTTTCTGCTTGCCAGAGACAGATAGAGGTCTTGTCGGTAATGGTTCAAGTCTTCCTACTTACTTCGTAGGTAAGGCACCAATATTGTACTTACCACATTTCAAGAGAAGAATCACTAATGATTCAGAGACCAACACCACGATCAGTGAGTATCATAAATTGGATTTAATGGTACCTTTCAAGATTTTATCCAACAAGGAAGTATATTTGACCTTGTTACCTTCATCGATCAATTACGCATTATGGCTTATGATGTTGACCACGTTGTCAACTGTATTGAGTAAAGACTACGGTTACTCCACTTTAGATGTCGGATTACTTTACTTGCCAGCTGGGTTCGGTGGATTTGGCGGTTCATTCACTTCGGGTCAATTCTTGACATGGTATTACAAGAAACAGTACAAGAAGTATCAGGCCAAAATGGATACTTATGAGCATCAACCAAATCATGATAATTTATCTAAACCGGTATTGAACATTTTCCAAACAAGATTGAGTGTATTGATATTCCCAACTTTCTTGTCTGTCTTTGGCGCTTTGTTATTTGGTTGGTCCATCAACTCTAGATTGAACGTTGCCGCTGTGATGGTCAGTTCATTCTTGATCAGTTATAGTGCTATGTTTTACATGACTGTGTGTTCCACCTTGTTAGTTGATATCTTCCCTGGGCAAAGTTCTGCGTCGACCTCGTGTGTCAATGTGACCAGATGTTTGACCGCTGCGATGTTTATTGGTGTTCTTTCAAGAATGGTAGCAAGTATTACCGTTGGGGGTTGTTATACGTTGATGGCAGGGTTGTGTTTTATTACGAGTTTTTGCATTTATATAGTTATACATAAAGGTGAGCAATGGTTTGAAGAAAGACAAGACAAACCAATGGATTCAGAGGATAGTTTATAGATTTTTTATTTTATAGTTATGCATCTGCATTGATCTTTATAGAAGCAGATTTTACAAAATATTATTTGAAATTTAACTTTTAATATGTTGTATATGTATATATATGTAATTCATAATGCGGCATTAGTCATGTATTCAAATCTCCAAGGAACATCAAATTGATCCAATATCACTTCGACAATAGTGATCTTATCGTTGGCAACTTCGGATGACATATGTGATTGGAAAAATTTCTTTAAATCAGTCTTGGTAGATGCCTTAACACCTTGTGATTTAGAATTATCATGATCACCAAATGTATTGAAAATTTGAGTCCAGTTCCAATTTGGCATGATATCATTGTAAGATGATTGTGGACCATTGATAATTCTCTCCACGGAGTAACCATTGTTATTCAACAAGAAGATAGTTGGTTTAATTCCCTGGTGTATGTAATTGGCGAATTCTTGAATGGTCATTTGAGCAGCACCATCACCTTCAATCAAGATCAAACGGTTGTTGTCGCCGGAATCTTTCATGGCACATCCTACACCTAAAGTGGCAGGCAATGCATAACCGATAGAGAGATAAAATTGCTGTGCAAAGAATTTGACACCTTTTGGTAATTTGATATCAGCAAATCCAAACATCAATGAACCAGTTTCACAAACGACAACGTCACCAGGTTTCAAAGATTCGGCAATCTTGGTCAAGAGGAATGTTTGTGATATATCGGTATTGGATGGTCTCTCTTGGATTTGGTAAATTTCATCCCTAACTTCCACTGGAATTTTCTTAGATGATGGGATTTTGCTCTTATTCAAATTTTGCAATAATTGAGAAATAACAGGCACTATATTGATATCTTTGTAAATTTTTGAACCAATCTTGACGAATTTATCACTGATGATGATGATATTGCTTTGGTCTATACCATCGTATAATGAGTAATGACCGGAGTTAATCTCATTATGGTAAGCACCTAAATGTAAGATAAGATCTGATTCTTTGAAAATTTCTTGCACTATTGGATGAGATTCTTTACCCCAACAATCACCTATAAATGATTCATTTGATTCATCCAAGACAGATTTACCCATGGGTGTAACAAAATTGTTGAAATTTGTTTGCTTGACAAAGCTTCTAACAGTGTCAGTCAATCCAAATCTGTCAACCAAGACATCCCCAATAATTGATGGATTTGATGATGCATAGATTCTATCCAAGATCTCATCCACTACCTCTGCTGTCTTTGCAGTATTCAAATCTTCAAATTGATAGAAACTGTCACCGGCTCTCTCGTACAATGAGAAAGAATCAACTAAACCATTAGCTAAATCTGATGGGACATACAAATAACCAGGTCTCTTATTAATCAAGATTTCTCTAATAACGTTGTCAATTTGTGCTGGAGCCTGTTGTAAATCAGTGATACTCTCAACGCAACAAGAGATCATTGAAGCTATTTTTTCATGAATGAAATGATCGGAGCTTTGTAAAAGGTCCATCGGAGGCAGTAAATGATGGGTATGATTATCTGATCTGACCTTGACAGCTCTTGGCGTGGTACCCACGACGTGTAAGACTGGGACAAACTCGGCCATGGCACCAGATAACCCATTCAAAGCGCTCAATTCACCAACACCAAAAGTGGTAATGGCGACACCTAATTTATTTGAAGCTCTACTATATCCGTCAGCGGCATATGCAGTGTTTAATTCGTTACAACAGTTTCTTAAATGCATCCCATCGACATTGTAAATATGATCTAAGAAAAATAAGTTGTAATCCCCTGGTACTGTGAAACATGATGATACACCCAAAGATTTTATTCTTCTAAAGAAGTATTCACCTAAAGGGATCTTAGCTGGTAAATTACTGCCGTTCAATAAATCGTGCGTAGACTCAAATGGAGTAGATGGATTAGAATATACAGGAGCAGGAGCCATTATTGGAATTTATAATGAGTTTGAGAATGTCTCAAAAGTTCAATTGAAGAGGGAAGACTGTCATATATATATACATTATGTATCATTACCGATTTGTTGATTCATCTTGTCTTCATGCTGTAGTTAAAAATCCAGTCTGTATCTTTTTCGGTTACTGGGGGCTACCACTCATTACCGAAAAACAGGAACCGAGAGTTGAGTTACACTTTCCCAGTTAAATGATTGGAATTCTATCGCTATCTATTGTCTGTGCACAGTAGACAATACAACATTAAGACTCTGGAATGCCTTGAAGAGGCCCCCGGATAACAACTTTATCATATAAGGAAATTTGACTCCTCTGGGGGACTGGACACTGCTGCTTATTGAACTTCAATATGGGGAAATAATAATTCATTGAATCATATGCAATACTTTCATTTCAATAACCGAAGAGTGAAATCAAATTTGACATATCCCGTATGAAACCACACTCTACCACTATTACTTTCCTATATTAACAATTCACATGATAAGATCAACATCTCCCACAGCCCCATATACCCGTATTAGGCAATTTCTATCTCTTCTCATTTTGCAGAAATTTTTTTTTTCTTAAAAAATTTTTTTTTTCTATAGAGATGAATTTTCCAAATAGTATTAAGAGTGATTGATCTTATCTTATACTAGCCTCAACAATGGATACTAGTAAATTGAATTTCGCTTCTTTGAAAGGGAAAGTTGAGAGCAAATTGAAAGAGAGCTCGAAGCCTAAGGCATCTAAGGCTGCTTCGAAGGATAAACCACTGAAGAATACTAAATCTAAGAAAGATAATAATACTACAGTGAAGGACAATGGTAAAGTTAACAAAAATCAGTCCAAGAATGCATTGTCAAATAAGAAGGACTTTAAAAATCAGACAGCTAAGAAATCTCAAGAAAGGGAGAGTGGAAGGAAAGCGGATCTGGGTGAATCTATGGAAGATATAGTCCGTCGTGAAGCTTTAGCGTTAGGTGCTGATGAAGAAGATTTAAAAATGTTAGAAGAAGTCTCAGAGGGAGAAGAAAGTGAGATTGAGTTTGGTGCTTCTAATGAGAAACTAGATTCCAGTTTTGGTCAAGATTTAAGTAAATTCATGAAGGATATTGGATTGGGTAATGGTGAAGCTGTCGTTGTCAGTGATGATGATGTACCAGAATTGGTAGAAGATGAAGGTTCTGAAGAGTCTGAATCTTCTGAACAAGAAGCTGAAGAAGAAGAGGACGACGAGGACGAGGAGGAAGAAGATGTAGAGGAAGATGTAGAGGAAGAAGAAGATAATACCACAAAAGTAAGAGAAACACAACTTGATTTCAATAAGCCAAAAGTGGAAGAACAAAAGAAAGATAGACTTGAAAGTGTTGCATCTGTCACCACAGATAAACTTATAATAGAGGCAAGAATCGACTGGTATAATATAAATTTGAATTTACCTCCAGCTGAGAATCTTTCACCACAACAAGTTGCAAGATTAGTGGAATTAGGTAAAGAAGCTTTAGAACAAGAAAATAAGACTTATTATGAAGAATTCTCCAAATCATCATCACAAAAGAAGTTCTTGTCTGAGATTTTGACAAGTGGTACTTTAAACGATAAGATATCTGCATTAACATTATTGATTCAAGAAGCGCCGGTACATAATATGAAAGCATTTGAAAACTTATTAGGAATGTGTTCTAAGAAATCAAGAACTGCTGCATTACAAAGTATCAATGCATTAAAGGATTTATTCGTTAATGGATTATTACCAGAAAGAAAATTAGTCACATTCACTAAACAAACAGTGCTCTCCAACCTGTTGACAAAGAAACAATTGGGATTATTGTATTATGAAGATTTCTTGAAAAAATCATACTTCAAATTCATTGGAACTTTAGAGATCTTATCACATGATCCAATTGTCCATGTGAGAATGAATGTCGTTAATCATTTATTCGACTTATTAAAAGCCAAACCGGAACAAGAAGCTAATTTATTAAGATTAGGTGTTAATAAATTAGGTGATATTGAAAATAAAGTCTCATCAAAGACTTCACATCAAATTACATTATTAGAACAACAACATCCCTTAATGAAGAAAATCATTATTGATGCAGTCACAGATGTCATCTTTAAGCAAAATAACGATTTCCATGCTACTTATTACTCTGTGTTAGCATTAAATCAAACCATCTTGACAAGAAAGGAAGATGATGTCGCTAATTCATTAATTAAAACCTATTTCACATTATTTGAAAAACTTTTAATTGAAACTGATGACAAGAATGTCTCTGAATTGGGTAAATCTGATTATAACAAGACAAGAACTAAGAGAAATTTCAAAAAGGGTAAGAAAGGTGGTAAATCTGTGAAATCAACAAAGACTGAGACTGAGAAATTAGAAGAGACAAATTCTAAATTGTTTTCAGCTATATTAACTGGTTTGAATCGTGCATTCCCATTCTGTAGTTTATCAAATGAAGTTTTCAGTATACATCTCGATGCATTATTCAAAATCACACATTCCACTAATTTCAATACCTCAGTACAAGCATTGGTATTGATCTACCATATCACATCATCACAAAAATTGAATCCTGATAGATTTTACAGAACCTTGTATGAATCACTTTTAGATCAAAGATTATTAATCTCATCTAAGCAAGGTATTTATTTGAATTTGTTATTTAAGTCTTTGAAAGAAGACACTGATTCAAATAGAATTGCATCTTTCGTTAAGAGAATTTGTCAAATTTGTCTTAATTGGTTAAATATCGGTACTATAAGCGGTATGATTTACCTTTTGATCAATTTAGAGAAATCAATTCCAAGTTTGAGAAATTTGATCATCACTACACCTGTAGATTCATTAGAAGGTGAATCCGAGGAAGTCAAACAATACGATCCAAGACAACGTGATCCAAGATACTCGCACGCTGAGACCTCATCGTTATGGGAAATCAACCATTTCCTTGATCATTACCACCCAACCGTGGCGTTATACGCCGAGAGTTTCTTACTGGGTAAAGACGACGTTAATAAACCAGATCTTGGATTGTATACTTTATCACATTTCTTGGATAAATTTGTCTATAAGAACGCTAAGCAAAAATCATCAACTAAGGGTTCATCCATTATGCAACCTCTTGCCGGTGCTCAAAATGGTTCTTTGTTGTTGAAGACGAACGTCGAGGCAGGTGAAGTTCCAGTGAATACAAGAGATTGGTTGAATGTTAAGCTGGAAGATATTAAACCTGAAGATGTATTTTTCTATAAATATTTCTCCACAAAGCAGGATAAAGCTTCCAAATCTCTGTTCGATAAGAGTTTAAATAAGAAACTGAACGATGACGATGAAGAAGAAGCAGGAAGTGATTTAGATGATGATCAAGTCTGGAATGCATTAGTTAAATCTAATCCTGAAGTTGAAGGTGATGACGAAAGCGATTATGAAAATTTTGATGATGAATTAAGTGATTTAGATGCAGCAGATTTCAGTGATGAAGATGATGAAGAGAATGACGTGGATATTGAAGGTTTCGATGATGAATTAATTAGTGATTCAGATGAAGAAGAATTTGTAGACGCTAAGGAAGAAAATGAAGATGATGAGGAAGAAGAAGAGGAAGTAGAGGAAGTAGAGGAAGAGGAAGTTGAATCTGCAGATGAAAAGGATTCAGATGAAGATGAAATCTTCCAAGGTGATGCGGAAGATGAATTCGATAGTGAGGAAATTGAATTACAAGCTATTGATGATTCCTCTGATGAAGAAACCTCTAAAAAGAGAAAATCCGATACTGATAACTCTAAAAAGAGCAAAAAATCCAAGAAGAGCAAATTCAAAGATTTACCAGTATTCGCTGACGCTGATGAGTATGCTAAATATTTGGAATCTGATGATGAAGAATTCTAAGATGTATAAACGTTATTGTATAATAAAAGAACTGTGTCGTGTCCCAGATATCAAATTCGTAATTTAAAAAAATCAAATTGAAGATATTGATAAAAGATATATAGATATAAGAGAGATAAAGATGTTAATACTATCAATTGGAGATTTCCATATTCCTGATAGGGCCATTGAATTGCCACAGAAGTTCCACAAATTGCTTTCATCTTCGTCATCGGCAAATAAGATACAAAAAGTATTATGTCTTGGGAATGTAACGTCATCACAATTAAATTTAGAATTTGTTAAATCTATATCATCAGATTTTGAAATGGTTAAAGGTGAATTTGATTTTGATATGAATTTACCATTATCAATGATTTGTAAATGTGAAAATTTCAAAATTGGTATAGTTAGTGGATTTAGTATAATACCACAAAATGATCCATTGAGTTTATTAACACAAGCTAGGGCAATGGATGTTGATATATTGATATGGGGAGGTTCATCAAAAGTGGAAGCGTATACTTTGGATGGGAAATTTTTCATAAATCCAGGTAGTGCCACTGGACTGTTTAGTTTTAATGAATTAGCTGATGAAGATCTGGAAGTTATTGAAGAAGAATTGAATGATACAGGTGATACAGTAGAGGGGAAAGAAACCGAAGAGAAAGATAAAGAAGATGCTGAAGAAAAAGATGATAAAGATACTGAAGAGAAAGAAGATAAAGAAGATAAAGACAAAGAAGACACAAAACCCACTGAAGATAAAGATACAGAACCTGAGAAAGATATAACAAAGAAAGAGATTAAAGATGAAAAATTACAATTATTAGATGAGTTGATCTCACCAATTCCAAGTTTTTGCCTATTGGATATTAAAGGTTCATTATGTGTTACGTATATTTATACATTAATTGATAATGAAGTTAAAATTGATAAGATTAGTTATAGAAAAGAATGAATAACGCTGGTGAGTTAAAATGTTTTGCTTAGATCATATAGTTATATAGATATATCTTATAATGAATATGAATTATAAAATGTATCAATAGTATAAATATCAATACCCCTAATGTAAAATGACAACTTTAAAACCCGGGTAACTTTTGGCGAAAATTTTTTCTATAAAAAATCAAATTGTCATTTAAATTCAACTTATACAAGGACAAGGGAATATTATTTGAATATTAAGTATGTATCATATATAGGATAGATCCAAGGAGATTATAGATGATGACTAGAGTGCATTTGGCTCGAGACCTTGTCGAGAATAACCTTTTGAAAACCCGCCCTGTGTCGCCATCTTGGCAATATGGTTTATTTTATCAAGGAGTACTTTATTGAATTTCAACTCGGTTATTTATCGCTTGTCCCGTGGGTCATATGTGATGAGTAACGTTCTGTTACTCGTTTCGATCCATTTTATACGGGACTACAGATTTAGAGCCATTATGGGTTGTTTTTTGTTCCAAAGTTTAGTATACACCGGTTCAATTGTGTAGGTTTTTAAGGGGGTCTTGATAGAGGTTGATGTGGAAAAAACCACGCTACCTAATTTTAACTTCTGAAATTGATTTAATTGGATCGATATGTTATTTAAGATAATGTTATTAACAAGGTATTACAGTATAGATTTAATTATCATATAGATTAATATAAAGATTATATTTTGAATATTTGTAAATCATATATATATATAAGAATAAATAAATTAAATTAACTCTTACTACGTTTGAATAATAATCTATCACTAACGCTATCACTTCTACCACGTCTCATTAAATTTTCATTTGATTCAAAAGGTGGTTGTAATTTATTTAAATTTAATGTTGATGATGATTGATTATATAAATTATTATTTGTGAAATTTGGAGAATCCGGTGAATTTTCTCTCATGTGATGTTCAATACTGTTGGCGCTCGTGGCACTGGTGATTGAGGTGGTGGATAATGGTTGATGCGGTAACGGTGGTGCCGTTGGTAATGGGAGGGGTAATCGTTGTGGTGCCGAAGTGTAACTAGTATTTTTATTCACTGCAGTATTGGCGATGGGGATAGAAGTTGATGATACTGAGTTATATGTAGCTATTGAACTACTTGACATATTTTGTGGTTGATCTCTCAGAGACATATGCGGTTGTTGCTGTTGTTGTAAATGATGATGTTGATCTAACTGTGGGCCAAAATGATGATCTTGGAAATAATGTGATGAACCTATTTGGGGCAGTTGACTTGGTGAAATAGGTGACGCATAGTTGGAGCCAGGTTGTGGCTGCCGTATTATCTCCGGTGTGGAGTTTTGGCGTTGTTGGGATTGGAAAGGGTCAGTAGTGAGTGGATCATATAATATGGATTGGTGTCTCTTTGATGATGAAGACACAGAAGAGTAACGAATATCTTTATTCATGAAAATTGAATCTCTGGAAGTCGAATCAAAACTGTTTATTCTGGAATAATGATTAAGCATTGACGGTACCGATGTAGGGTTCAAATTTGAATTATTTTGTTGCCACATCGTTGATAAATTTGCAAATTCTAAATCTCTTGATGAATTACGATTTTGAATATTTGATTTCAATTTATTGACTAAATTTTCAAGATCTTTATTATTGTTATTTGATACATCTTTAATAAGATCCAACACTGTGATTAAATCGAAATTGGTTTTTTTCAAATCTTCAATTGCCATATCATATTTTTGTTTTAAATTAAAATGATCATTCTTGATTAAATTATAATTATAATTTAATTCATTTAATTTTAACATAATTTCATTATTTGAATTATTAAATTCATAATTATTAAATTCATCATCTTCATAATTTTTTGGTATATAATTTTGAATTCTATCAATTTGTTTAATATTAATTTCTCTTGCCATATTTTTACTTGAACGTCTCTTGATGTTTTTCAAATTTTCCATATCATCTTTTTTGAAAAAACCTGAATTATGTTTGAATTCCCAAACTGATATACACTCTTCTTTGGATTGAATGGGCACTGATGTATCATTAGAATCATTAACTTTATGGAAACCATACATATTTAATTGTCTGACAAATGATGCAATATTACTATGTTTAAAATAAATACTTAACAGCTTAGAGAAATCGGTATTGGGTATTAACAGAAACGAATCACTACCGTTAGAATTTTCACTCCACCAAATAAGATGATTTAATGATTCATCCTCTAACATTCCATATAATTTATGAATGAAAACCAGCTGAGTACCACTCTTAGCCGCCGCCGCGACAGCGGTAGAATTCGTTGTTGAAACTGGATTTGAAGTCGTAGATTGATCTTGTTGTCGCGTCACGGAGTCATTTTTATTCTCTGTTGATAATATAGTTGTCGTTGGTGTTGGTTGCACTGTGTTTGTTGATTGAAGCGATGAGGGTGTCAGAGGTGAATCAGCATATTTGATAGAATCTGGCATTATCCAATATAATAATTGATTCTATTGTCGAAGATACCTATTTGATGATACGATAGATATAATCTTTATATATTCATATACTAATTTATATATATATCACTTGTATTTAGCTTGATGCTGCCAACTGAAACAGTGAAAGTTTTTTAAAATTTAATTTTTTTTTTTTTTTTCGGTTTTTCGCATTTTGTTTAAGCGGATAATAAAATACAATGATGTGTAAATATATATTTGATTTATAACTGGTTTATATGCTACTTGGGTTATTTTGGTGTGAGTATACGGTTTAAATGTATTGTTTATGTCTTATTTATGTCTTATATGATTCTATTGTATGAATTATAGTTTATATGAGTTATATCTGTGGAATATAATCTCCTACCTGGTATTTTACTTTTAGCCTTTAGTCTATGTAACCTAATGGAATACCTAATGTATGTTTGAATTAACCTATTTATAACCCATCTGTTAAAGTCTTTGTTATACTTTATTGTTATATACTATATAGTTCTAGTCTTTATGAGCTATCTTAGACCTCAACTATATTCCTCACAGACAAATTTATTCTCCCTTTGTAATCTATCTGAGTTATAATTTTACTTGATTGTCATATCCCTACAATCTTCTACCTGGAACAAAAATGAATAAGACACTTAGACAAGCAGTCAAGAGTATAATCAGTAACATAACCCATAAACTTCTTTGAAATAAAATCTTCTTTACAAATTTATCTCTTAATGGAATAAAACCAAATTTTGTTGAATTTAAATCATATGAGTAGTTAATAAAACATAATATTGGATCAATGCAATAGATATATGAAATTAACAAGTAACTCGATATTGCAAATGGAGCAATGACCAGACACCTCACTGATCTCTGGTAATTCATAAAGATGAATATATAACCAATCCAAAATCCAATAAATAATGTAAACAGTGATAAAAATAATCTCCAAATTTGTATGGGGATATTCATTATACCGAATCTTGTTAAAAACCCGGGAAACAGTTCATTTTCCATAACGTTGAAGATATAATTTCTAATATCGTTGAAAATATCTGGGTCATCACGACCCATTTCGAAATCTTTAATGATTTTGGATCTTAAATTTTCAGGTATTACCAAATATTTTAATGAATTTTTATTAAAATAATTTAAATAAATTTGTCTTGCATTTCTCTTTGTATCATTCCTCGTTAAGAATGATGATTGTGATGAATTATTTGAATTCTTAATAAAATTTTCTAATAAATTTGTATTTAAATTTGAAATTCTCTTTGATGATGTTAATTCATTTAATAATTGTTCACTAGTCATGGAATTTCTATTCAAATTTTCAATATAATCGTTAATTTCTTCATTATTTAAATTTAATTCACCTCTTAAAAATAAACTTAACCTATGTGAATCAGTTTCATCAATATCATTTATAACCAGATCAACAAATAATGATGAATCAATTTTTTTATGTTTTAAATCTGGTGTCATTGCTATGTCATTGTTTAATTCACCGTTATTAATCATATTTTGTTTCTTTAAATGTTCCTTTAATTCAAAAACATATTTTTCACATATAATTAAATGTTGTGTTGAATCAAGCCAAAAATCTAAATAATCAATCAGTATTTGTGAACTTTTCATATAACAATAAAAAGTCCAAAGATCAACAGGGGTTGTTGTTTGTCTATTGAGGACTTCATATAATGTGGGGAATCTATCATTAAATGATCGCACTTTATTCTGTAATTCATCTCTATTGTGTGACATCTTTGATAATGAATATGTTATAACCTCTATATGATCTTTATATTATACCAGTATTCTATAATTGATAATTGATACTATAAATAAAATGTGTATTGATGTGATGTGATGTGTAAGCCGTATGATAAATTTCGTGATTGAGACCTTATATAACGCTTATATGGACTCTACACTATTCCAATATGATATATCCTATGCTATAGTGATAAATGAAGTATAAATAGTAGTCGATCCTCGATGCAATGTGTAAGCCGTGTGTAGATGAGACGTGTATATATACGCCTTATATGATATAACCCTATATGATATTGTACTATATTATATTATACTGCTCCAATATGATATCCAATCCTCTAAGTGATAAACGATATATGAAACTGAGTTTATATATTGTAAAGGAGTTAATTGTAAAGGAGTAATGTAATGTAATTATAAGACGTGCTGATGATAAAACACGTGAAAATACTTTAATAATACAATTAACCCAGCTCTATATAGTATCAATATAATCCTCTCTATTCGATAACTGATCTGGCTATACTCTCTCGCAATCTTATTAGCTCGTTATAGAGTGAATGGTAAAGGAGTAAAATACGGATCATACAATATAAATATAAAAAAAAAAAAAATTGTTTATGTTTCAAGACCAGCCATTTACAAAATAATTAAAATTAAATAAAAATACAATATACAACCAGTTGTACACTATATATATATTTATTTATACGATATATAATACGCTATATAATATAATTAATCAAGTACATTTATGTAACATCTTTGGACATTGATTTTTTTCTATATGATCATTTAGCCAAATTGAATTCTTTGTAAAAAATTTAAAGCAACCTGCACAACGACCACTAACGTCATTACGCGAATTAGATTTTGTCCCTGGAGGGTAAATGAAATGTAACAGTTTTAAATGGGTCTTGAACGTGTCTCTTCTTGAAAACCCACCTGTTGGGTGACAATTTGTTCCCGATATCGAAGTTGAATCATTGGGTATTATGTTATTTAATGAAGATGAATAAAAGGGGCAAATGAACAGTTTTGAAGGGGAATGTTTTTTCAAATGTCTAGTTAAGTAGCCTTTGACTTTAAAATTTGCAGGACAGTTAGGGCATTGGAAAATGGTGGTTTTCGTGTTGTTGTTGTTGTTGTTGGTGGTGGTGGTTTGTGATTTTGGTTGTTTCTTGGATTTTAATTTTGGGATATCGTTATGCTGAAGGAAATTATCAAACATTGAATCGATATCATTTAAGTCAATAGGATATTCTTCCTTTATTGGGAATGTATCTTTTATAGGTAATGATTCGGGTAATTTTAAATTATCTTGTAATTTCATATCCTTTGATCTATTAATAAAACTTAATTCATCATCTAAGGTTAATTCAAATTCTTCAAACATTTGTTGATTATTAAATTGTTGATAATTTGGTAATTCAATAAAATTATTTAAATTCCAATTAAATGGTATCTTATCATCATTATTATTAAAATCAAATTCATCAACTGCACATTTAATCAGTTGCTTTGAATTCAAGATTTGATATTGATAATTAATTGGGAATATCGTTTCAATTGGTTTCTTATTGAATATTGAAATTTTATTTATCAAATTTTTTATTATATTTATTATATTTATTAATATACCAAGATCAAACATTGTATATTATTTATCTAATTATATCTATATATATTTATATATTTATTTATATATATATATATATAAAAATATTAAAAATATATAATATAGGAAATTGTATATATTTATTGTATATGAATTAAAAGCAGCATTAAATCAAATCAGTTTTCAATTAAATCAAATCAATGTGAATTTATTATCTTTGTTATAATAAATGCCGTTCGAATGCGGCTCTCCTAATTTAATTAATTTGTTTCCATGTTACAATTTTATTAATTTGCTTATTGTATTGTTAACGGAAAGTTGCGGGGGATTACTCCGACTGCACGACCTTGTTCGCTTGTGATTGCCTTTACGATGATCTTTTCCGCGATATCATCTTATAGCTGTATGTTATATCGGTAGCTATATGGTATATCGATAGCTATAGCATACCCTATACCTAGAGATATACCATATGAGATATCCATATGACGTACCTCATATACTATAGCGATATGAGGTACCTCATACAATATAGCTATCGCTATAGTATATTCGCTATAGTATATTCGCTGCCAAATATGTCATTATATGACATATCACATGTAAATGATAAGAATAATACACAGATAAGACTTTACTTAATCCTTGTATTGTCTTATCTCATCATATGCTTATACATGCTTAGATTTTGTACTATACTTTCCTATAGATACTATATAGATATGCTGTATTCTATACAATACAATGATAGACATGATGTACAACCATATACAGATATAGCTATCGCTATATCTGATAGCTATACCCATCTACATAAACTGATTTTCTTACCCATATACCCCTATCGCTTATAGATGTTACGTAGATGTTACAACTAAATATCTATATGCTGCATGCCAAGTTAAATTAGATATATCTAAGATAAGTCTCGGTATAGCTTAGTTACCATATATAGATAGACACACTTTTGCAACTTTGCTGTGTTTACTCATAACCGTTTATAGATAATTGCGTCTACGATTAACTATACATATAACATGGAGCTATCTATGAAGTACGAGATAAGCTCTCTACTTATACTTCAATGTGATAATTATCTTAGATAAGATATGTCTCCTGATACATCCCAGATCCAAATCCCGAACTACCAACCCCTTAAGTTTGACTTGTATCTATAGTAATCTGTACCTTTAGTAATCCGTATCTATAGTACTCTAGGTACTTATATATGATCATCTATGGTGTCATATGTACCCTGTGTAAGCTATAATCTTCCATGTATAGACTATTCTCTTTCCTTATATATCTTATATATCTTGAAAACCTGTCCCTTTACTTAGATAAGGTATATCCATATATACACCTATATATACACCTAGATCTATGGAGATAAGTATCTATATATACAGTAGATCTTATCAGAGGTATCTTATCAGCTATATACTTGTGTAAGTTGGATGATTTTTATTATACTGTATTCTTGTGTATACTGTACTTGTACACTCGGACATATCACTTTACTTATATGAGCTATTTCCATCAATACACTCTTGAGAAGTTCACTCTATGTAAAATATTTCAAATACTCTATACACTATACACTCTATCAACCATACTCTATATATGTTCTACACGGTATATGGTATACAGTTTAATGTGAATTCTTATAAAAATGTCGTGTAAAATTGATAAAGCACGTTGCGATGACATAACCTATCATATAAACTATCATATTAATGTATTCACATACCCAAGACATAATGTTATCGAATAAGAGATTTAATATCCTTGTAATCATAGTAGTCATAGTGATATTATTACAATTATTCATAAGTATTAACAATATAACTACAACGAATAAATCTCACCTATATATTTCAACAAAGGATAAGGAAATAATACCAATAAATTCACATAACGATGAATGGAGATCTAACCCATTCTTTGATGCTTATCATCACGGTGCTCAGGCTATTGAACTGGACGTGTGGCTGTTCGATAATGAACCCACATTATATATCGGACACAACAGAAATTACCTTTCAGATAAGTTAACATTACAAGACTTATATTTAAACCCTATATATCAAATTTTAATCGAGTCACAGGGTCATGGAGTGTTTTATGACGACACCGGGAAGACTTTGTATTTATATATCGATATCAAACTGTCAGATGGTGTTAACACATTGAATTATTTGAATGTAGCGCTTACTGATTTTAGACAGAATGATTGGATTACTTATTATAATGACACTATGGGTGCTATTCAGTGGAGACCATTGACTTTGATAATTACAGGTAATTACCCATTACAATATATCAAGACATTATCTAATAATTATTATTTTATTGATTGTCCATTGATTGAATTGAATTCCACTTCTGTTGAATATTTCAATAATGAATACCACCCTGGTAAATATGCAATCACTACGTCAAGTTCATTAAAGAAATTGATTTCTAATGAATCAATTAATAAATTCAATGGATTAAGTCAATTACAAAAAAAAACCATACAGGAAAAGATTACATTATCTCATGAGTTAGATTTAAAAGTAAGAATTTGGGATACTCCTAATTGGCCCATAAGATTGCGAAATAAAGTTTGGTTACAACTATTAAATTTATCAATTGATTTATTAAATGTTGATGATTTAAATAGTGTGACAAAATTATTTTAAACCTTTTTATTAAAAAATATAAATTTCATATATACTCCAACCCAAAATGCAAAACTAAATTAGATATTAAAATTTCATATGACTCTTACTCTTCTTCTTGAGGTTTTGCTTATATATACTCTTTCTTGAATTTCTCCAACCGGAAGTACTAACTTTCTTCTCATCAACAGGTTTAACAATAGGTTTTTTCTCATCTTTAGTTTCATTTGATAATTTTTCAGAGATTCTCTTTGCACGTTCATCAACAAATTTTGTGAATTCGCCTTTTCTCTTGATTGATTTAGCTCTTAAAACTGATTTTGATCTAATTGATTTACCCATATTGTATGTATTTGTTATTAATTAAATAAATAAAATTCTTTATCTGAAAAGTTTTTTTAAAATTTTTTAGAATTTGTATAAAGAATTATGGTACTGTATACTACTATATTATACTACTATATTGTATAGAAACTAGTATGAAAGAATTATATAGTACTCTCAGTATATACTATATCTCTATTATGTTACTTATGTAGTCTGTAGATATCCTATTAGTATATATCACTAAATCCCTACTGTATCTGTATCTGTATCTGTATCTCATCTTCCACTATATCGACTGTGTCTTATCTGAGATGCGCAGAGTGGTGTTGTGATGTTAATAATATTTTTTTCTCATCTCTGGTCACCTGATCCCGTGTAGGGCTCCACAGTAGTGACCTATAACTCCCCAAATGACAGAGCGGGTAAATAAAAGTTTTTTTCTTGTTTAATCAATTTGCTAAATTTTCTTCTTTATTAAAAAAATTGATTATTATAATTGATTAATTACAAGTAAATTACGTTAATTAATACAAAATGTAAGTTATAATATATTAAAATCAATTAGAATTATCATTTAATTAAGATATATCAATCAATAAGAAAGATGTAAATATCCCATTTTAATTAATTTTATTCATTATTTATATATTTATTTAACATGATAAATTTTTCAATTATGATAAATATGATACAAGATATGATATAAAATATGATATTCAATATGATATACTTGATATAAAATACAGTACTAACATATTAATAGGGCTAACTTACGTACTCAAAAGAGACTTGCCTCAGCTGTTATTGGTGTTGGTAAGAGAAAGATTTGGTTAGATCCAAATGAAACAACTGAAATTTCTCAAGCTAATTCAAGAGCTGCCATTAGAAAATTATATAGAAATGGTACTATTGTTAAGAAACCAGTTACTATGCACTCAAGATCAAGAGCTAGAGCTTTAGCTGAATCAAAACGTGGTGGTCGTCATACAGGTTACGGTAAGAGAAAAGGTACCGCTGAAGCAAGAATGCCATCAGGTGTCTTATGGATGAGAAGATTAAGAGTTTTAAGAAAATTGTTATCAAAATATAGATCAGCAGGTAAAATTGATAAACATTTGTATCATGATTTATACAAATCAGCAAAGGGTAATACTTTTAAACATAAGAGAGCTTTAGTCGAACATATCATTCAAGCTAAAGCTGATGCTGCTCGTGCTAAGGCTTTACAAGAAGAAGCTGAAGCAAGAAGACAAAAGAATAAAGCTGCTAGACAAAGAAGAAGTGACAGAATTTCTGCAAAGAGAGATGCCGCTTTAGAAAATTAAATTTATCTATCTTTATAATTTAATAGTCTATATGAATTATTGTATTTATCTCTGTAATCTGTAATATCCTATATATCATATATTATTTAAATAACTATATTGAATTGTATTTTAATGTATTTATACTTCATATAAAAATTTAAAAAAATATACAAAAATTACATAGGTAAACTAAGTGATACAACATGAATAGGAATAAGATACGTAAAAATAAACGTAGAGTGGACCCATTTTTATTACTGAAATTACAAGCCTCCACAAAACCATCACTGAACACAGTGACAGTGGCGACACCGCAAAATGATGAACCCAAAGGTCTTAAAGATGTCAAATTACATCCGTTATTATTAGGCTCCACCACAACTCCCACACCAGAGACAGTGAAAAATCCATTCAAAGCCTCGAAGAGAGGATTCAATGTGAATCCGTATTTAGATCCAAACTTACGTACGAAATCACATAGGAGAGATTTGAAATTCAATGATCCAGGTAAATTTATCAATAAAGCCATTGAAATAAGAGAAACTATAGCGAAAGAACATGCTGATAAATTAGCGGAACAAGAGTTGAAATTGAAAGGATTGTATCCGATAAAGAGTAAAGGTGAGCACTTGTATCAATTATACCCACCACCGTCATTGGAATGGTGGGATCAAATTTATTTAAAGGATCGTTATTATAATAACATTGATGACCCCCAGAGGACTACATTCATGGAATTCTCAGATGAAAATCCCATCACTCATTATATCCAGTTCCCACAATTACCTAAATCCGTTAGCAAACAAGGTGAATTGAAATTATATCTTACTAAACAGGAATTAAAGAAGAAAAGGCGTGTGGAAAGGTTGATCAAGCATAAAACGGAGCAGGAACAGATAAGAGCTGGACTCTTACCGCCACCACCACCAAAGATTAAATTGAAGAATATAATGAACGTCTTGACTAATGATCTGATTAAAGACCCAACACTGTTAGAACTGAAAGTCAAACAAGATATAAAGCAGAGGCAATTAGATCATGAAAGGATGAACCAGGAGAGGAAATTAACACCAGAAGAGAAAAGCATGAAGCTGGAGTTGAAGCAACAAGAGAGGTTACAAGATGGAGTCCAGTGTGCTATTTTCAAATTAGGTAATTTGTCTAACGCTTATAAAGTTAATGTAAACGCTGCTCAGATGAAATTGAGAGGTTGTACATTGAGTGTCCTGGATGAGTATTGTATGATTATCGTTGAAGGTGATTATAAGAATATTAACAAGTTTACCAAATTGTTATTGAACAGAATTGATTGGGGGCATGACAAGGAGGGGAATGTTATATCCAATTACTGTGATTTAAAATCAACTTTCAAACAAGGTGAATTTAAATTTTCTAAATGGCATAATAAAAATTTTAATAACGATGAAGAATTAATTAATTATTTAACCAAATATGAAATTGAAAATTATATAAGATTAATTTAAATATATATATACAAGAATTAATTATTCATCAATTTTCAGTAAAATTTCTGTATCTCTGAATAAGATAAGTTCATCTTGACCAACTTTAATTGCAGAACCACCAAATTGTGGAATCAAGACTTTATCACCAACGTTAACGCTTGGCACTTGTTTGTTACCATTAGTTTCAACGAAACCTGGACCAACAGCAAGGACACTTGCGATATTTAATTTTTCAACATTTTTTTCAGGTATATATAACCCTGATGCTGTCTTAGCCTCTGCTTTGACTCTTTGAACGAGAACTCTGTCTAATAATGGAGCAATGGATTTAGCTGATTTAATAAATGATGACTACTACATGTTAATACATATCTTTAACCCAATACATCTATATGATACATACCATTATCTATAGTTATAATATATAAAAGTAAATTCAATTGATCTTATTTCTCCATGATATAAGATTTGATTTTCATTCAACGGAAACAAATAGAATTTTCTAAGCCCAATGCGGTAATACCAGACAGCCCCGATATATTTCTAATTGACACGTGGAATTATAAATGGCAGAAATGACAATTTTTAAAATCTGAATAACCGATAAATACACATATACTACGATTCATAAATCAATATATCAATATACAATAAAAATGTCAATTGATTACAAGATCTTTGGTAAAACTGTTCGTCCACATGTGGTAAGTATATATGATTATCTATAATTGATTTAGATCTCGTATATTAACAGAATTTTGATATATACAGTTAGCTATTGCTACATTAACCGCTGTCATTGGTGGTGCTGTATTGCCTGGTATGTTAAAAAGCAAAACACCAGTAAGTGCACCAATTGCCTCACCACTGGCTAAAAATGATGAAATTGATGTCGAGAAATCAATTAATGATTTCTTGAGTTCAATGGAAACTGATAAACTGAAATAAACTTTATTTAATGAGTTCATCTTATCACATCAATCTTTAAATGATTAATGACATTTTATATTCTATACTTTTTTATACATTTAAACATTCATATATTATTCTATTGTAATGCCTCATTATTGAGTATATCAGTTGACTTAATTGATACCGATACCTGTCAACTTAATTAATACTGATACCAATTTCAATATCTATTGCTTCTTCAATTTCTTTCTTAATATACTTGTCGGTACCAATTTCAATTCCTCTTCATTCTCATAACTGACCTGTGCATCAGCTCGCTTATAAAACCTAGGCGGCTCTCCACTGGGTATCTTTGTCGCTTTTAATATCTCTGACTCCGCTTCAGATACCGGTTTCAATATATGTGTCTTTGAAGGGTGATACGTCAAGTTCTGGTACCGTTCACGGTACTTCAGTGGGACTTCACCGTATGGGTTCCATTCAGGATCATAAAAAATCGATTTGGGACCTAATTTTGATGTGTCTATTGATGTTTCCACTTGTGTGAAATTACGTTTATTAGTGGAATTCTTCTTTTGCTTCTTCTTTAACCTTGATTTCTCCTTCCTCCCTGGCTTATGTTAGCGAATTGATTACTCTCATAAGATATAAATTACATACTTTCTAGTTCAACTGGATTTATATCATTTTTCATCTTAATTGATTATATTGAAAATTATTTTTTATATTTTTAAATTTCTTGTATATTTCTACTACAGAATATTCAGTTCATTCAAGTAGTTCACTATAAAATATCAAACTCCAATATAACCTAGAGATCACTGATAGTAAAAAATAATTGTATAATATCACAGATTATAAAATAAATAAAATTTGATTTTTTCACTGTATCAACTACATATCAAAACTACATACAACAAATACAATGAATAAAGACCCAACACTGCCCCTGACACAACCGAATTTCGATGGTGTCCCCGTGGAGTCACTTGAACAATTACGTATGAGACTAGCACAGTTGAATCATTCACTTAATAAGTTACAAACCGATATGTCACAATCAATCACACTACCACAATGGTCATCATTACAAAATCAAATTGGTGTCATATTGTCTCAGTTAACTTCATTATCTACTACGCTAGATAAGCATTTGGAGAAATTGTCAAGAACTGATGTATATCCCTTGAACACGTTCCCGACATCGCAACAAGAAGGGTTATTGACTACCTTGCTAAGAAAGAAACATTTACCTGAGATTACGAGCTGGATTAATGAGAGCTTAGCGTTACTGGACCAGATGAGTCTCAGCCAGGACGATAAATGGTGCGGGTGGTGCTTGAGTAAGATCGAACAAGAAATTGAGAATTTCATCTTTAGTGGGTTCTTGACAAAAGATGAATTGTCTAATAAGGATGAAGACGTGGTGGTCAGCGTTGATGATGCGGGTCTTGACGTTAATCAGGTTTATAAATTTATTTATCAAGGTATAGATCCGAAGTGATTATATAATACTTGTAATGAAGTCATAATGCTATAGAACTGTGCAAGTGAATATCTAATACTGAAAATGAAGTCTAGAAGATGTGGATTGAATCCAAATAACATAGCATCCTCATATGAGTTATTCATCTAATCTGAGTCCAAACACAGGAAATTCAAATCCATACAAGTATTGAAGTCAGTGGGTATATCATATGGTCTAATAGGTACAGAGGGTGAAACTAAGTTCATATTAGTTTCACTATATTTCCTACAGTATGCAATAAGTTGTATTCATTTCATTGAAATCATATATATTTTAATTAAATCTATTTCTTAAAGACTTTTTCAATTTCTTCAACGGCTTGTAATAAGACTTTATCTTGAAATTTTGGATCAGAAATTTGTTTTTGAATATTTGCTATAACAGTAGAAGCTAATTGTTCTTGTTCCAGTTGTCTAATACTACTTTCGTATCTAACCCATGAATCTAATACAGACTTGGCTTCGTGAGCGATAGCGACTTTTTGTTTTAATTCAAAAATTTCTGATTCTAAAGTAGCGGTTTCTTTGGAGATTTCAAATAATGTCTTTGTAGTTGAAACGACATCTTTTAAATTGGCAACATGATCAATTCTTTCTTGAACCAGCTCAACATGTTTTGATCTTGATGAATTTAAAATATCTTTAATACTACTAATAGTACCTTTTGCCCAATCACCATACAGTGGAGCTAATAATTTTGACATTAAACCAACAAAACCTAAAAATGTTACAACCAAGATAGTTTCATCGTTAACAACGTATAATTCATTGGAAATAGCGTAAACGGCTGCTGCAGTTGATGTTGCTAAGATTGATGTCTTGGTTAATGGTGTATTACCTGGTAATGCATCAATAATTGAATTTGCCTTAGCTTTTGGTTCAACAGGTGTTGATAACATACGAACACCAATTCTATACTTATTAGTATTATATCTATGTGAATTTGCTTATTATAAATTACTTACGGAGTGGCATTTTGGAAACCTAATTTAAAAGCGGTTGGACGAACAACTATATATTTATTAGTAACGAAATTCTTTTGTATTATAGATAATCAATTGAATAAAACAATACTCAATCAATTGACAAATGACATACCTCTTGTAGACAATCTAACTAAACTCATCTTGTTTCTTATTGTATAGAATTGAATTGAATATTATAAAATCTATATAATTTTAATGAAAACAAAATCAAAATTCTCACTGTCGCTGTTCAGTTGTGAATTTTGGTTTTTTTTCTCTCTTTTCATTTGTCACTGGGTTGGGTAGTTATACACGACCACCTGGGTTATACACTCTACGATATCTACATATATATTATATTGTAATAGAATATGAGTAGATAGTACTATTCAGATATACTCTGTATATAATAATATAAACTCAATATACAAGATTAGAGATTGTATAAAGACTATTTGTTATATATACAGGATATGATAAACCCGATAAATTTAATATGGCCCTTTTTTGAGTCTCCCGCCCACTACCTTCGTTTATAAATATCTTTGAAAAACATCACGGGGGTATCTTTGAACAACAGTAAAGGATACAACAAAATGGATAAAAAATTAGCTAAAGACAAGTTCTTACTGGAATTCCCACAATTAGTCGAGGAATTGGTCACAATTACAAAGAATTATGGTATGCCAGAAGATGCCATTCTGTGGTTCACCAAGAATTTACAATATAATACACCAGGTGGTAAATTAAATAGAGGTTTATCAGTTGTGGATACATATGCAATTTTGAAAAATTACAAGTCATTAGATGAATTTAGTGATGATGAATACAAGAGAGTCGCCTTATTAGGTTGGTGTATTGAATTATTACAAGCTTATTTCTTAGTAGCTGATGATATGATGGATAAATCAATCACGAGAAGGGGTCAACCTTGTTGGTATAAAGTCGATAACGTTAATGAAATTGCTATCAATGATTCATTCATGTTAGAAGGTTCTATCTATGTGTTATTGAAGAAATTTTTCAAACAAGAGAGCTATTACGCTGACTTGTTAGATTTATTCCATGAAGTCACTTTCCAAACCGAGTTGGGTCAATTATTAGATTTGATCACCGCTCCAGAGGATCATGTCGATTTGAGTAAATTCACTTTAGCTAAACACTCATTCATTGTTCGTTTCAAAACCGCGTATTATTCATTTTACTTACCTGTCGCGTTAGCAATGATCGTTTGTGGTTTCAAAGATGAAAAAGATTACAAACAAGCCCAAGATATCTTGATCACCACTGGTGAATATTTCCAAATTCAAGACGATTACTTGGATTGTTTTGGTAAACCTGAAGATATTGGTAAAATTGGTACAGATATTCAAGATAATAAATGTTCATGGATTATCAATACCGCATTAAAAGTGGCAACACCAGAGCAAAGAGCTATATTAGATGATAATTATGGTGTTAAAGACGCAAAGAAAGAGGCAATTGTTAAGAAATTGTTTAATGAAATGAAAATTGATCAATTGTATTTACAATATGAACAAGATATCGTTAAGGAGTTAAGAGCTAAAATTGCTGAAATTGATGAAAGTAGAGGTTTTAATAAAGATGTATTAACCGTCTTCTTAGATAAGATTTATAAACGTTCTAAATAGAAATCTAAATAGATTAATTAATTCTACAGAATTCAATAATATAGCTATGCACAAAAGTTTATTATATTTAAACGTTAACTCTTTCTAATTCTTCATGACCAGCTTTGGTATATAAGAAATCGTTATAATCTCTAGCTTTAACCCAAACGTTCCATACGATAACACCTGGAATAATAATATATAAAGCTTGACTTGAGACTCTTCTCCATGTATTAAAAATTGCACTTTCTAAAGTACCCTTTAATGGATTTTGAGCATATGGAGTAATTGTGTAAGTGGTAATACCCTTTTGTGGTGGACTGCCCATAGCACCCCACCATCCCATATAAGCACCTGGATGACCTGCCATTGTGATTGTTATTTATTTATAATATTAGTATAAATTATCTATATAAATTGTTGTTGTAAATGGGTAAAGAAAATATGAAAATGAGAAAAGTTGCGTAACAGATTTTCACTTGAATCTGATTGGCTGGATTTGTTGATACACAGGGGCACTACCTTGCCTAATACGGTAGGTTCTGTATTGAGCGATATTGGTGTTAATATACACTACCTCATTGAACAGACCATAATTAGATCAGATAGATGACTTTAATCAGATTTAAACAAGATATAAATTTATTTGACAGATTTATACATAAGATGTTAATTATATGATAAATTAATACCAAGATGTCAAAACCGTTGAATATATTAAATATCGATATAAACCATAAATCGAAGCCAACAATTGCTTCGACAAATTTACAGTATACTGCATCAACTCATGATCATAAGCAAACTTTGGAGTTAAATACAAATACATCACATAACCAATTATGGAACCTCGAAAGAGATTTCCCCATTGAAGTGATGGCCACTGACTCATTAAACAATACCCCACTCTTGAGAACTTACTCGGAAACCGAGGCTGGTAATTTCCATTCGTCGACCGGGACTAGGATCTTTTACGATTACAAACATAGACCGTACCACGGGTACCCCAGTACGAGAAGGATAAGTTTCGGGAACGATTTACTCAATGGGATCGAAGATGAATATATACCGAATTTTAACTTCAATGATAACTTGCTAACTAAATGGTTTGATGATGACTTATATGATGATAAGAATTACTCCGTGCATGCTGCACCGATATCAGTCCCTAAGACAGATGAAAATTTGAAGACAACACCAATTGACTTGTCGAGTTTGCTGTCGTTGCCTGAGAATTTCAAAGATTTGCCTTTCAGTCAACGTAAGAAGATGTTAACTAAGATTTATCCGAATTATAGTTATAGTGAATTGACTAATATGATAAAGACGATAGTGAAAACAAATTCTAATTCCAATTTAAGTAAATTATCATCAAGGTCATCTTCATCGTCGTTACTGCAGAATTATTTGAAAAACCCGAATCAACAAGAATATGATATTAATAAGAGAGGTGCAATAGTGATGAATCATGTATTGCTTGACGTTATCGGGCACGGCTCGTGGGGAGTGATTAGAGAATGTAAAGACACTGAAACCAGTGAGATGAGAGCAGTTAAGATAATATCAACACAGAATGAACGTATACAGAAGATATTCTTGAATGAGATCAAAGTATGGTCGATGTTAAAACATGAAAATATCTTACCATTGATGAGTTTTAAAGAGACGAAGGAGAACTTATTCGCATTGACAAAGATTAATTATGGTGGTACATTATTTGAATTAGTTTATAAATGGGGGTTTGTCAAAGACCAAAAGATCAGTACCACAGAGAGAGCAATTAAGATCACCAAGATAATGAAACAAATCTTACAAGGGATCCAATATATGCATCGTAAATTCCTCGTACACGGTGATATCAAATTGGAAAATGTACTTATTGACCAAAATGATCATATCTTAATTTGTGATTTCGGTATGACTAAATTCATATCGAGGAACCTCAACAGGACAAGATCTGAGCAACCGTTATCGAAACTCCGATCTAGAAAATTACATGAATCCCATGATGATATCTCATTACATTCATTTGGACCATCACTTGCCTCTACGACACTCGATACCGACAACGACGACAATATAAAGATGCCCGATAAGCATATAGGCTCCCTCCCCTACGCGCTGCCCGAACTACTAACTCAACACCATGACTCTATCTCAACAAAGCAAGATATTTGGGCATTGGGGGTTATGTTATACACTATGCTTATTGGGGAATTACCCTTCAAACACAGTTATGAGCCACGATTGAAGATGATGATCTTGAAGGGTAACTACAACGACTCTCTTTTGCTTGACCAATACGGTGATCACGACTATTTAATCAAAGCCGTATACGGTTGTTTGAATAAAGATATTGCAAAGAGATGGACAATTGAAGAGTTGATCGCATTATTGCCGTATTAGGAAGTCATAAATTTGTGAATTTTAAATTTTTTTTTTTTTTTTTGGACGAGAAAAGTAAACTGGCTGGGTTTTGTAAATAATAATAAAGATATTTTATTAATTCGATAAGAAATATTATCTTTGATAAAAAGGTTATTCAAGTTAAATTTTAATTTATTTGAGTAATTGAATTGTATTATTAGTAAGATACCTTTTTTTTGGAAAAGAAATTGAGTATTTGTGTGGGGTTTTATTATCTTTCATTCTATCGTTTTATCATATAATAATATATATATTTTTACTTCAGAATTTTCACTTATTATTTTCAAAGCTGGTTTTTGGTAAATAAGCGATAAAGAGTGAAGAAATGTCTGTGGAGGAAGATAATATAAAGGAAAATGGTGAAATTTTAGAGTCAGTGAG
The DNA here is from genome assembly GCA_030567635.1 of Nakazawaea wickerhamii. Lineage (NCBI taxonomy): Eukaryota > Fungi > Ascomycota > Pichiomycetes > Alaninales > Pachysolenaceae > Nakazawaea > Nakazawaea wickerhamii. The sequence goes on from JAJLSR010000001.1 coordinate 2,436,939, forward strand.
TGGGAATGGCAGTGAAATCGAAAATGAATTCACAAATAATGAGGTGGAATTGCCAACTCCAATAAATAATGATTTGGAGACAGATAATGAACTGGGCGAAGAGAAGAAACTGAGTGTGGAACCACTGGCCAAGCCACTGGAAGATTTCTTGAAAGAATCAAGTGTGGATTCTCCTGTTAAAGATACTGAAATGGACCCTGAACTCGCGTCAACGTTACCAGAACTGGTTGAAACACTGGATGAAATTAAACTGGATATCGATACTGAAATTACAGAAGATAAAGAAGATATTAAAGAAGAGATTAAAGAAGATGTTAAAGAAGATATTAAAGAAGATAAAGAAGATAAAGAAGATGATAAAGAAGATAAAGAAGATAAAGAAGATGACAAAGAAGAAGATGAACCACCAACTGAAACACATAGTGAAAAAGATGGTGAAAAAGACCAAGATATTGAAGATGATAATTTAGTCACAGATATAGCTGTCAAAGACGAGATAGAAATCACCAAGGATGAAGATGACGAATGGCATAGTCCTATTGACACCACCATCCCCCACGAAAAGGAATCAGCACTGATAGAATCTACATTATTGGAAGACGCTGGTGTGATAAGTGAACCATTGGATAAAGAAGAACCTGACGTGGAGATGAATGACGATAAAGACGAGCCAACGACGATCACTGCGATGGTTGATGAAATGGGTGATGTGCTCATGGACGAGCCTGGTGTCAAGGAAGAGCCAGATAGTGGGAAAGCAGACACCACGATCTTAGCACAGACGCCGGAGCCACCTACAGATTTACAAACACATACCATAGTGCTCCCATCGTATGCGAGATGGTTCAAATTCGATAAAGTTCACGATATTGAGAAGAAATCCTTACCTGAATTTTTCAATAACAAGAACATTAACAAGACACCACAAATTTATATCAAATACAGAAATTTCATGATTAACACTTACAGATTGAACCCTAATGATTACCTAACCGTTACTGTGTGCAGGAGAAATTTAATTGGTGACGCTCTGACCATTTTGAGACTCCACCGTTTCTTGTCGAAATGGGGGTTAATTAATTATCAAGTTGACCCTGTATCAAGACCAGTGATCAATGAGCCACCTTCGACGTTCAATTACCAGGTGGATTTGGATACTCCTAGAGGTTTGTTCCCCTTTGAGAGTTACAAGCCTCCAGTTGATTTGCCGGATTTGTCTCGTGTTAAACATCTTTTGCAAAATGATGAAGAGCCACTGGTGAAGAAACCAAAGATTTATCAAAATGATATTAATTCCGGTTGGACAGAAGACGAGGTGTCTAAATTGCTCGAGGGGATAAATAAATTTCAAAATGATTGGAACGCGATAAGTGATTACGTTGGAGGGCATACACCTGAGGAGTGTATTATACGATTCTTACAATTACCTATTGAAGATCAATTCATTAATGAGAATCTGGAATTATTAGGGCCATTGAAGTACCTTCCGCATTTACCCTTCTCTAAGACAGATAATCCAGTGATGTCCACGTTAGCGTTTTTGGCGTCATTGGTGGATCATAAAGTCGCAGCACTGGCTTCTAATAGAGCTATAAAAGTTATTGATGAAAATTTAATGTTGAAATTGAATGAAGGTAAACCCGATACCACTGAACCTCCAAATGGTGTCACGGATATTAAAGACGCCGCGACAACGAGTTTCGGAATCATTGGAGCCAAGAGTCACATATTCGCGTCGTATCAAGAACGTGAAATGCAATCGATAATGACATCAATCTTAAATCAAGAATTACACAAGATTGATTTAAAATTGAAAAAATTGAATCAATTAGAGAGAGAATTCGAATTTAATAAGAAAATCTTATCTAAACAGCAACAAGAATTATTCTTGGACCGGTTATCGCTAAACAAGCAAACCTCGGCTATACAGACAAAATTCCAAAATATATTAGATTTATTAACTGAAGGAGATGGTAACAACGATCTCAGCAGAGCCAAGGAGCTCATACTGGAATTGAAGAACAGTTCATTGAAGACACCAAGAACTTCACTAAATATCTTGAATTTAACTAATAAAGATGGAGATCAAAAGATATCAGATAATACCGATCTGAACGCGACAGATAATGAAGAAGATGAAGATGAAAAATTAAAAGATTTGAAATTGAAACCTGTCAGTTTCGAATCACCTCAAATGTATAGATACTGGTCTGGTTAACCTATATAACCCCTATATATGAATAAAAAGTGTATTATTATAATTTGACACGCAATTGAACGAAATGAGTTAAAAAAAACTTTAGACACCGAAGACATTTATATAATTTATATAAGGATATTGTAATATATAGGATACGATGACTGATGTATCGAATGATGGATATCCCAATTTCGAGAAGGCATTGCACTCGTGGCTGATCATAGATTTACCCACGTTGCAAAAGAGCTTGGATTCAGAGGGTTTAGATATTCAGGAATTTCAAAAAAATTCTTTAATTAGTCGAAAAGAGTTGGCGACAAAGACTAAATCGTTTAAGAAATTGAGTGATGATTTGAAATTGAATGAGATCAATTTGCTTTTGAAATCGTATCAGAATGAAATTGATACTTTAACTAAGAAGAATAAGAGTATTGAATCAATTTTTTTCAATATATATCGAGCCATTGCCGATGCACCTGACCCTAAACCTTTGTTAGAAGCTGCTATTAATTCGATATCACATGTTAAAGATGTAGAGATCTTGCAACAGGAGAATAAGAAATTACAAGATAAATTGATAAATTATAGTGATTATGATCAATTAAAGCAACAAATAAGTAAATTTGAAATAACAATTGATCAAAAAGTGCGGAATAAAGAACAAGAAATGCAAGCGATGATCGATGAGATGACTCAGAATTGGAATTCGAAGCAGGAGAAATACGAGAAGACTATAAGGGAGTCAAATAAGGAAGTTGAGGAGTTGAAAATAACTCAACAAGTAATGGAACTGAAATTGAATGATCAAAATAATATATTTGATGATAACGATTTGAAATACCGGGCAACGAATTTAATTGAATTGGAAATGGTTCAAAGAGACGCAGAGTCTTCAAAGATTAGAGTATTGCAATTAGAGAAGAGAAATGAACAATTAACGAGAGAGTTAAGTCAATTGCAAAACAAGGATAAATCTGATGACAAGATTGATGAATTGACCAAGGAGAACTTAAGGCTTTCAGCTAAATTAGAACATGAACAAGGTAATATCTCCACTTTAAAGAGAGAACATAACCGTGAAATTGAGTCGATGTCTATCGAAGTGAGACAATTGAAAAATGAAGTTGACACGTTGAAATCGAAGTTATCCAAGACTTCAGATTATGATGAATTGAAAAAAGAGTTAGACGTGTTAAAGGAGATCGAATTCGGTGGGTTGAACGATGACGATAAGCCTGATAATAATTTAGATTCTATTATAATACAAAGTAATAGGAAATTGAATAATGAATTAGTGGAATTCAGATCTAAGAACGAAGTTTTGAATAAGAAGATCAAGGATTTCGAGATCAAGACCAAAAAATTAGAATCAGAGATTGAAAGAATCTCAAGTTTGAATAACACTTTAGAAAATGACTTGTCACGTATGAACGACTCGAATAATAATTGGGACACGATGAGTATGATCTCTAGTATCTCTAAAGCGGGACCACTGGAGAATGGTAGAGTCTCGCCAGCAACTTCTATTGCGGGTAGTTTGATTGGTGGTGAAACCAATCAAACTTCGTTGTTCCCCGAGCAGAATGGGTCATCGATATTACCTATTATAACACAACAGAGAGATCGGTTCAGACTGAGAAATAAAGAGTTGGAAGAAGACGTTAAGAAGCATTTTAGCAAGATCGTGGATTTGAAAAGAGAAGTAGCCACGTTGAAGAATGATAATAAAGAGTTATATGAGAGAATTAGATATTTATCGTCGTACTCATCGGTGAATCAACTGGAGAAGAGAAGAAATATCAATAATACAGCAGTGAAATATGAGCAAGATTACGAGAGAGAGTTGCATCCTATTGAGCAATTCAGATTGAAAGAGTCACAAAGGATAAGTTCAAAGATAAGTCCAATTGAAAGAATTTATATCACTATGATTAGATTCATCTTATCATCGCCATTATCTCGATACTTATTTGCCGCTTATTGTATAGGATTACACTTAGTGATAATGGTCTTATTTGTATATACCACAGGGTTGCATATGGATGTCACTGCTGATATCACTGAGGGTAGTACCGGTGGTAGTCCACCAAGTGATAGTATTGGTGAATTTGTACCTAATTGAAATAAATTATACGCAAAAAGTAAAAGTAAAGTGTAGCGATAAACGTAATATAACATAAGGTAAATAAATAAATAAACGAGATGAGTTCATCATCATTTTCGAAAGTGACGAGGACTAATTCAAGTGGATCGTATAACACTGTGAATAAGAAATTGAAAAAGATAGATCTTGGGATGACGCCTACAAATGAAACGGATAATGCGTTCTCTAATTTTGATCATGACTATACTGGTAGAGTATTGAGCAACGAAGATGAAGAGGATGAAGAGGAAGAAGATGAAGACCAAGCAGAGGAGTTACCGATGCTGGACCAGATAGACTCTGTGAAACCTGTAGTGGATCATCAAGACCGGTTATGGAAACAGATTGATATCTTGGATGATGTTAAGAAGATGTCATCAGATATAATGAATAACGGTACATTTTTCAATCTGCAACATTCAGATCTGCTAAAGAATTTAAAAGAGTCACAATTGAAGTTGTTATTCAATATGAAGAAACTGGAAAAGATGATTGATGAATCGATATATCATGAAATTTGGGATTTAAATGTTGATGATAGTTTAGATGATGAAATCGAAATGATTAAAGTTGGATTATTCGAAAAAGATCAATTTACAAGGATAAATAGTTCGATAAATGAGATTAAAGATGGACTAGACGATTTGAAAAGGAATATCAAGATCGTTGACGAGAGTACAAAGGATATGTGGGATAATAATGATTTTTCAATAGTTGATTGAACTGGATTTGAATCCTATAGTCCTTATAACAGAGGTGCTGTCCGGGATGGTACCTGTCTTAGTGGGATATGAGATTTCTATAATCATTACAACCTACAAGAAACTACACCATAGGAGAGTGATAGAGTGTTGTATAAGATACAGTATCCTATACTCTCTATACTCAATACCCTATACGATATCAGCGATATCAGATGATCACAGAGTATCTCATTGTAAAACCGATGATCGGGTGTCACAGAGTGTCACAGAGTGTAGCGACCGCCCCAGAGTGCCTGCCCAATGCGGCAGTTGGCGGGAAACCGTGTGATGTTCCTTCTTTACAACTTTGAATTACATTTATATTTATATTTATATTTTAATTAATTCATATATTGATTATATATTATTATTATAGTATTATATATATTTTATAAAGAACTTATTTAGTTAAAGATGGCTGATTTTAAAGCTGCTAGTGATTTATCTGCTTGGAAAAATTTACAACAAATTTTTGATTCTAAAGGGAAATCAATTAAAGTTGTTGATGAATTCTCAAAGGATCCAAAGAGATTCGATAAATATTCTAAAACTTTCACCAATTATGATGGTTCCAAGATCCTTTTCGATTTCTCCAAAAATTTAATTAACGATGAAGTATTAACTGCCTTACAAAAATTAGCTAAGGAAGCCGATGTTTTCAAATTAAGAGACGAAATGTTCGCTGGTGACAAGATTAACTTCACCGAAAAGAGAGCCGTTTACCACGTTGCATTGAGAAATATCGCTCAAAAGCCAATGTACGTTGACGGTGAAAATGTCTCACCAGAAGTCTCTTCTGTCTTGGCTCACATGAAGGAATTCTCTGATTCCGTCAGATCAGGTGAATGGAAAGGTTATACCGGTAAGCAAATCACTGATATCGTCAATATCGGTATCGGTGGTTCCGATTTAGGTCCGGTTATGGTCACTGAAGCTTTAAAACATTACGCTCAACCAGGTTTAAACGCTTACTTCGTTTCTAACATTGATGGTACTCATATCCATGAAACTTGTAAAAATTTAAACCCAGAGACAACATTGTTTTTAGTTGCTTCAAAGACTTTCACCACCGCTGAAACTGTCACCAATGCTACTTCTGCAAAGAATTGGTTCTTACAAACCGCTCCAAAAGACGCTATCGCCAAGCATTTCGTCGCCTTATCCACCAACGCTAAGGAAGTTGAAAAATTCGGTATCGATACCAAAAATATGTTCGGTTTCAACGATTGGGTCGGAGGTCGTTACTCTGTCTGGTCATCAATTGGTTTAAGTGTTGCTCTTTACATCGGTTACGAAAATTTCGAAGCCTTCTTAAAAGGTGCTGAACTGTTCGATAAGCATTTCTGTGAAACTCCATTAGAAGAAAACATTCCAGTTCTTGGTGGGTTATTAAGTGTATGGTACAACAATTTCTTCGGTGCCCAAACTCATTTAGTCGCACCATTTGATCAATATTTACATAGATTCCCAGCTTATTTACAACAATTATCAATGGAATCTAATGGTAAATCAGTCACCAAGGGTAACGTATTTGCTAATTACCAAACTGGTATTATCCTCTTTGGTGAACCAGCCACTAACGCTCAACACTCTTTTTTCCAATTGGTTCATCAAGGTACTAAATTAATTCCAACTGATTTTATCTTAGCTGCTCAATCACATAACCCAATTGAAGATAACTTACATCAAAGAATGTTAGCTTCAAACTACTTCGCTCAAGCTGAAGCTTTAATGTTAGGTAAACCAAAGGAAAAAGTCGAACTGGAAGGTGCCACCGGTGGTTTAGTACCACACAAGATCTTCTCAGGTAACAGACCAACTACTTCTATCTTAGCACAAAAGATCACTCCAGCTACTTTAGGTGCCTTGATCGCTTACTACGAACACTTGACTTTCACCGAGGGTGCCGTCTGGGGTATCAACTCATTCGACCAATGGGGGGTCGAATTAGGTAAAGTCTTAGCTAAGGCTATTCAGCCTGAATTAGCTGATAAGACTCCTGTTACAAGTCATGATCCTTCAACTTCTGGTTTAATCAACCAATTCAAAGAATGGTCTGCTTAATCAGATTATTTCTAGCTTTATATGAATTTATTTGACTTTATACTATATTGTAGATCTCTATACTCTACATCTCTATATGACTTATCCAACATAACTCTAAATAACATTACGGTCGTGTACTATATATCAATTATTTGCTAACAAAAATTTTTCTTCAAAGAATCAAGACCAGTGAGATGTAAATCAAACATATCAATCAGATATATCAACACACAATGAGAGGAAGTGTGAGAATAAGACTTGCCCGTTTCGGGAGAAAGCGTCAACCTTTATACAACATAGTGGTGATCCAGTCGAGCAAAGCGCGTGATAAGAAGCCGATCGAAGTCATAGGAACGTACAACCCAATCCCAGTCCCACTTTCACCAACTGAATTAGCAGCAGGTGTTCAACCATATAAAGACATCAAATTAGATTTCGACAAGACTAAATACTGGCTCGGTGTCGGGCTGCAGCCCACGCAACCGGTCGTGAGGTTATTGAAAAAAGCTGGCTTGTTAAGACCTGATTGGCCTTCTCCATTTATTGGTGCAAAGATCCCAGAAAGTCAAGTTGATGTACCAAGAAAGGATTTATAATTTTATAATCATGTATATATAATGAATAATTAGCACGTTTATTATGAATTTGTAGTATTTATGTATATTATATCTATATAGATGGTTTCCAAATGTGTAATGTATTATCATCACTTACACTAGCTAACATCTTTTCATCATTTGGGTTCCAACTTATATCATTAACACCGAATAAATGTCCTCCATGGACGAAAACCAACCCGTCATCGTCCTGGACTTTCGACATATCCCATATCTTCACTGTCTTATCCTCTGAACCAGATGCTAATATTGAGCCATTTTGATTATTCCATTCTAAACTCGTTATAGGCAACTGATGATGATTCGATGCGTTGAATAACGGTGATTGTAAATTCCTAGTGTCAAATGTCGATATCGTACCGTTATTATCACCCACAGCTAAGATATACTGATTCAATGGGTTCATAGCGACAGCGTTTATCGCAGTAGGTAGTGTCGCTATTTGTACATTACTTTCACCTCTCTTATCCCATATTTTCAAATGGCAATCTTCTCCCACGGAGCTGAAGATCGCATCGGTCCTATACATGAATTTTACATCGTTGACGCCTCTATCGTGAGCGACAAACACCTTGGGTGATAATTTCTCATCGGGGCGCCATTTAGTGATATCGTATAAACATATTAACCCATCTGATGCTCCAGTGAGCAATTCCCCTTCTTTATTGACATTCCAATTAAGACCAAAACCTTCGGATTTATGATAATCCAACAGGATTTCACATTTGAAATTTGTGCTTGGTTGTGATGGATGCTTTGTTCTATCGAATATCGAGACTTTACCTGTGCCTCCAATAGTGGCTATCAAATCTGGATTTTGTGGCATGTAACGTGCCTTGTTCACCTCGCCATCATGATTGATCTTCTGTATCACCGAAGATTTGAATTGTGAGCTCGAGTTATCAATTATCTCTAATTTTTCATGTTGGTAATGATTTGGATTAATATCAAATTTCGTCTTCACTTTGACATCATTGATAGTTATATATTCTTGTGATTGCTGTGATGTGAACGTTCCCGTGAGTAAACGATATTTCTGGAAATTATCATTAGTCTCAACATCGGGGAAAAATTGTACCGTTAATGATGGCCACGTTAATGATGAAGTTTGTAAATGATCGTATAGTATTGGAGCATTTTTCTTCCATATGAAATATTGTTCTTGGTCGATATTGGTTTCCTCTTGTACAGCGTTTTGTGCTGCCAGATCTGGCAGATCCACATCTATCACCACTGGTTCAATAGTCATCTGGTGTCTGGTTATATGATCAATTTCTGGTGTTTCAATGAGTTTTTATTTTTTCATTTGACGCGTTTAAAAGTGATAAGAAGAAACATACACTATGGCATTACAATACTACTATACTACGATACAATACGATAGATTACCAATGGGAGAGCATTGATATAGAGGTCTCACTCACTCTTTATGGAATTTGCGATATCTACTTCTTTACTTTAGCATATATAACAGTATTTTACTGTGTAATTGGAGAATGATTTGGGTTATAATTGTTGGTACAGATCAATTGAGGTCTCAAAAATTAGAACAGCTATTTCTCTTATTATCCTTATCGCTATCTGGGTCTCTTCACTCTCATTCCAGTATACCTGTATAATATATACTATATCTAATCCAAAACAATACATAGATAAAAGAAGCTCATCTCTTTACAAAAGAAAAAAAAATCTGAAAATTTTTTAAATTTTCAAATAAAAATTTTTATAACATAGAGATATATAGAGATAAAGAGATACACATACCATCACAATGTCTCTTGAGTCTGCCAGTAGTTCCATGTCAGACATGGAGCTCGAGCAGAAATTTGCCAGAGTCAGGACTCAAATCAACTCCAAATTGGCCAACCAGAAACAATTGCTGGTGATCTTGTCTGCTGTAGAAGAGAATATCGAAGAACAAAATGGTGGTAGTAAAAATGTCATCACTTATTTGTTGTCCTTCCTTCTGTTATTAGAACAATCTACTCAGTCGGGGGAATTGAATATGGAATTATTAGTGCCGGTTTTATATTTTTTGGATATTATTTTCCCATTTACTCCAAAAGCACTTTTAAGATCAAAATTTGCTGATATCTTAACAAGAATAGCTCCAGTATTGACAAATGACAAATCAGATGCCCCATTGGTGAAATCAGGTATTGGTTGTCTTGAAACTTTGTTATTAGCACAAGATCATGCCTCGTGGACTAATTCTACTATGAGTATCTCCCCAAATAGAGGTTTGATGGGTTTATTAGAATTCTCAGTAGATCCAAGACCTAAAGTGAGAAAGAGAGCTCAAGAGGCTATACATAACGTCTTATCAACACCTCCACCAAGTCCTTCTTTAGAACATGTTGCATCAAAAATGTGTGGTGAATACGCTTTGAAAGCTATTGTATTATTAACTGAACAAAAATCAAAGAATAAGAAAAATCAAGATATCAATTTGAAGATTATTCATAATTTACAATTAGTTAACAGTATAACGTCAGCCAACGCATGGCCTCAATCACTTATAGAAGCTCTTTGTGATTTGTTATTAGAAATCTCGAAGACAAATGATCAATATTTAGTATCTACTTCGTTCCAATGTTTTGAATCATTATTTGAATCAATGACTAATGAATTGCAAAATGATAAATTCTTGAAAGTTTTGAATATCATCTTCGATTTGAAACCTTCTGTGAATGACTCAAATTTAGCTGCCTCATGGTTAGCAGTTGTAGCTAAGGGTGTTATCGCCTATGCTAAGATTGAACCATTAAAATGTTTAGTCAAGATTCCATCTTTTTTCAACATCTTGAAACAATTTTTCACTAGTCAAGTCTCTGCTATCACTATAAGTGCTTCGCAATGTTGTATTGCCATTATCACAGACGCTATTGCTGATGATTTATTATTGTTACCTCCTTTAGTTTCAGGTGACGTCTACGAGAAAGTTGATGAAGTCATCACAGAAGTTTCAGAAATTTTCACTAACGAATTCCTCACTCTGAAATATTCTCATTGCTTTAAAGAAATCTTAGAGTTATTGAATGTCATTTTCCAGAAATTGAAAACTAGAGCTAACCCAGATTTCCTCCAATCTTTAGAAATTGTCGCCGAATGGAGATCTAATGAGCAACAAGATTATAAAGATGAACTGGAAGTTGTCATCGGTACTGCGATCCACACTTTAGGCCCAGAAGTGGTCTTAAGTATCGTCCCATTGAATTTGGATAAGACTTCAGGTGGTAGAGCTTGGTTATTACCTCTCTTGAGAGATAACATTTACAATTCTAAGATTGCCATCTTTAAGAAACAATTTGTACCACTTTTGAAATTTTATACTGAAAAATTATCAAAGACACCATCAAAGAACACTGTTATTTTGAAAATTTTCGAAACTATTATTGATCAAATATGGTCTTTGTTACCTAAATTCTGTTATCTTGCCCAAGATGTCAAAGAAGCTTTCGATGATGAATTCGCTATGGAATTAAGTGAATTGTTATACACAAAAGTGGAATTAAGAGTCACTATTTGTAACGCATTAAAGAACTTGGTACAAAGTAATTTATCATACATTAACAATGAACAAGATTCACTGATGTTGCAGACTTTCTCCAAAGAACAAGCACAAGAATCTCTTGATCATTTGAAACTGAAAAGTGCCAAATTGTTAAGTGTTCTCTTCAATGTCTTCACCTCTACTGTGCCTGAATCTCGTGGATTCGTTATGGAAACTATTGATTCATACTTGCAAATCATTCCAAAAGATGAATTGGAAACTACTTTCAATAAAGTTTGTCAATTATTAAGTGACGCTTTACAACAACCTTCAGAGGAGAAAAATAAATTAAGTGTCACATTAATGGATTTGATCGTTGGAATGACCAAATACGTTCCAGAAAGTTGTTACCTTGCCTTTTTCAATATCTTTAACCAAACTGTGTCTAATGAAGATGGGTTGGTACAAAAGAGATCATATAGAATCTTGACAAGATTAAATGAAGCTGAAAATGGTACTGAAAGTATAACTAAATTCATTGGTGATATTGAGAATTTGTTAATTCAATCTTCTGATTCATGTTTGAACACCGCTAAGGCGGCAAGATTATCATGTATATTAGCTATCATCAAGATCATCCCATCCTCAGATTTATACTTGATTCCATCATTGATTAGTGAAATCATACTATCGACTAAAGTTGTCAATGAAAAGACAAGAAATTTGGCATATGAGATCTTGATAGAGATGGGTAATAGAATGTTACAAGGTGGTATCATCGACAACTCCAAGATTCCAGGTTTAGAAGATGTTGAGCCTACACAAGCTTCATTACAAAGTTTCTTCGAGATTTGTTCACCAGGTTTAGCAGGTGCCACTCCACATATGATCAGTGCCACTATCACATGTTTCAGTTGTTTATTCTACGAATTCCATACAAAGATGGATCAAAGTCAATTGATGGAGATGTATCAATTTATTGAATTGTTCTTAACACAGAAAAATAGAGAAATTGTTAAAGCCGCTATTGGATTTGTCAAAGTTGCCATCTTATCATTACCTGAATCATTAATCTTACCTAACCTTAAGGATCTCTTAGAAAAATTGATGGTTTGGTCTCACGAACATAAAGGTCATTTCAAATCAAAGATAAAGCATATCATTGAAAGAATGATTAGAAAATTCGGTTTCGAGGTAATTGAACAAAATATTCCAGAGGATGATATGAAATTAATTGTTAATATTAAGAAATCTAAACAAAGGGCCAAGAGAAAGCAACTGGAAGCTGATGTTGAAGAAAAGAAGCAAACACGTTTTGCATCTGCATATGAAGAAGCTATTCATGATTCTGATTCCGAAGATGAAGAAATTGATGAAGATGACAATGAAGCTACCGCTGGTGCCAAGAATGCATCTAAATTGTACATTAAGGAATCTAAAGACACACCATTAAATTTATTGGATCGTCAACAATTAGCTCAAATTTCATCATCGAAACCTAGAAAATCCACCAAGCCAAATGTTAAACAAAATTTCAAGACCGCTAATGGTAAATTGATCATCAAGGAAGATGACGATGAAGAAGATCCATTATCAGGAAAGGATTCTGGAATCAACGCATATTTGGAAGCCGTTAAGAATGGTCCAGTCAGAGGTCAAAAGAACAAATTGAAATTCAAGAAACAAAGACAAGAAGATGATGGTGATATGAGTGATGGTGAAGAAGATACCAGAAAATCATTTGATAATAAAAAGGTTCAAAAGGGTAGAATTTCCAAACCACAAAGGAAACCACAACAAAAATTCAAAGCTAGAAAGAAGCTTTAGGTATGTGTAATAAAAATTTGATAGATATAATAGGATAGTTCAGTCTTTTATATGACTTAATGTAGTTAAACACTAGATGTAAATTGATAAATTGCTCAATTGAAAAGTTGAGTAAATTAAAAAAAAGTAAGAACAGGTCGTACCCGGATTCGAACCGGGGTTATCCGGATCAAAACCGAAGGTGATAACCACTACACTATACAACCTTGTAGATATTCTTTGCATTCAAGTGTAGAGTCATATTGTAATGTTTATATGTTAAGAACTCTATGCTAATTTTATCTCGATCTTTCAAAGTGGTTGAACTATCAGATAAGATAATATACTGACTCTAAGTGAATTTAAATAGTTATAAACAAAAATTGGAAATTTCTTACTGATAGTCATAACTTGGAATTATCATTTATATTTTATATATCCAATAAAAGCAATGAAGAACTTATAGTCTAATTACGCCAATTCAAGTTAATAAAAATGTTTCCCATTACTATTAATCCCATATAAATATCTATACATCCCGTCCATCATCATTTTACATAAAATTATTCTTTAAATACTCAAATATCTCAAAATATCCCTGTTTATAACATACAACATTCAAATCGACTAATTTTGTCATTAACCGATTCAATTTAATTAACTCCAGTTTCAGAGATAATAAGTCAGAATGCAACACTTGACCAGTAAGATATTGTCTCAATTTCTCTGGCTCATTAAGATCTTTCATTATTGGCAGAATATGCTGTGAAATGAGAAGTTTGAAAATTTGTAATGTCTCGATCATTGAGTACTTTGGATCTTCCACAAACGAGCAGACTTCTTCAACGATCAAATTCTCCACAGTTTGGTCATCTTGCAACAATGCTAAACCTCTCTCGACTAATAGAGGACAACTCAAGATTTCAAAATCTTTGTTGAATTGATATTTCTCAAACAGAATCCTATTAATAGGTAAATTTGAGCTGATTATCAAAATAATAGATTTCTTCACAAGTTCAATCAAAAATTGCTTTTGTCTCTCCACTTGAATTTCCAATTCATCATTGAAATTTCTCTTGAATTCAGAGCTCATTATATCACTGAAACCATGTGTTGTGATCATTTCGAAAAACTCGTTAAATGTCTCCACACTCAAATTTAAAGGAGGGAACACTCTTTCAGCGTTAAGAGAATTATTTGAAAAATCACATATTCTTATGCCAAATTCCACTAAATCTTGATCCATTGATAAGGTTTCTGCAAAATTTTCTAATTGTAACAATGCACAATAACGATAATATTTTTGTAAATAGAAATTATCGCTCTTGTAATTATTATTCAATATATGACATGGATCCTTATCGATAGCTAACGCTGTAGTAAACTCTTCATCCAACAACACCATTCTCCAGTTTTGCATAGAATTGACAAATGAAGGAAACAAGTCGTGGACATTGTAATTCTTCTTCCCCTGTTTCAATTGATCTATAGTGAAATATATATCCTTAAGAGTAGGTTGCCTGGCATGCAGTTTGAAAACAGAGATTTGCTTCTTCAAATTAGAGATATCAGAGTCGTATTTGCAAATATCGTCAAGCAATTCTTTCTTGATGGTTCTGTATGCATAATCATGAGTTTTCAATTCCAACATCCGTTGACTCCTTAACAATATCTCCACAGAACAATTCAAATTGACAATTGACCTAATAGCATGGAACGAGAGGAAAATGGAGTTGATATTATGGAAATTCTTCCATAATCTGTTGAATAACAAATACGGATGACCCAATTTATTTAAATTTGACTGAATTAAGAATTTGAATGCCATTATCAATCGACTCGAACTCTTTATGAGAACTGCAATGATATCTGCATTGACTTTATTGTTGAAAATGGTGTTGTATGGTTCCCTATCTGCAATCTTAGGTAATGTTGTTACCAAACTGTTCATAATGGCAGTATTCTTATAACTTTCCACCATATAAAGGAAACTCTGTAAAAAGTATTTCCCATCATTAGCTGTATACTGTGGTAATTCCAAGATTCTGAAAATTGATGACACAGCATTAGTCACTTCTGAGCTTGTGATTGTCGCAATTAAATTACCCTTAGATGCAGGATTGATTACCATTTCAAATAAATTTGAATTCAAAACTGTAGCTATCCTCTTTTTGAGGATATATTGGTTAATTGTTTTTTCGACAATTGATCTCTGTGGTTTATAATGATGTTCCTCATCCGCTATTATACCAACACAGCAATCTTTCAATATGGTTTTAGTGTTCCTTACCGATTTGGGCACACTGTCATCATTACTTATCAGTTTAAGACTTTCAGAAGCTCTCTTGCTCTTTGCAGAATAAGACTGAAGTCTCCTCTTATGAGCATCATCTAACTTTCTCTGTAAAGATTCATTACTGTACCTTCTCTTCTTCTCCAAGTACGATTTTTGTCTCATATGAATCAGTTCCACTTTACTTGAATGCTCAGCTAATCTTCTTGTACGCTCTTCTAATACTTTGTTTCTATGCTCAGACAGCAGACTCCTTTTCTTCTGAGGTGACACTGGTGTTAATCTTTGTAATATCGAGGCCGGGATATAATCGGCAACCCTATTGTCTTGCGATGACGGTGGTGTAGTAGGAGCAGCATCTTGCAGTTGTAATTTGGGTGAACTAATGGGAGTAAGCATATCTTGAGCATTTCTCTGACGGATATTACCATGAGATTGCTCACTAGACATGATGATATCGATGTTACCAGATGTTAAAAATTCTCAATCTCTTATCGCTGTCTCCGTTTTTTTTTTCTCGAAGCGTTATCGTGAGATGAGCTGAAGGAGATGTCCTAGGAAGTCTTACCAGATCAATGTTATTCAATGGAATTTGAAGCTGGTATTGCAAATTAAGTGATCGAAGATATGGAATTAGCAAAGAATGAGAGAATTGAAATTGACTTGTGATTCAATTGATCTATCAAATCAAATGAATCATGTATTTAAAGTGTGATTTACCTCAAATTTTGAGCAGAAAATGAAAAAATTTGAAGCCACAAAAGCCAGCCATCTCATTCTATTATATACAACAACTGATCTTTGTACATTGAGGCTTGCAACGATCTATGCATTGGCCTCTAACTGTTCTCTTTCACACGGAATATCCCCATATGATGATTCTTGTATCAGTATAGGATCAATTCATCTTAGCTTAATTGTAGGAAATCGACTGTGGCACTGTGTAATTTGACCAACACTTCCTCATTCAATTGGCTTACTAGAGTAGCAGAGATCATATTCTTCAACGAATTCAACCATTAGCGCTATTAATTGGTATATCAATGACCATCTTATGATCTAATACACGCCATGGAGCAAATAACCAATTTTGAAAAAAAAAAAAAACAAATCTTAAAAAATTAAGAATTTGAGAGATATAATATTCAAATCAATTAGGTCAATATGAGTGAAAAGGCTTCTGTAGAGCCAGAGAAATCTGCCGAAGAGTCTCCACTGAAAGAGGAAAAAGGAGAAGTGCAGTTGGAAGTAGAACCTGAGAAGCTGGAAGTTGTAGAGGAGGACAATGAACTGCTGGAATCTGAGAAGCAGTCAACAAAGAGGAAGAGATCACCAAGTGAAACTGCTGTTGAAGATGGCAAAGCTGAAGAATTGCTTGAGCCAGAGAAGAAGAAGCCACTGTCTGAGGAGTCAAGTGCCAAAGTGGGCCTGTCAGAGCCAGTTGATGTACTAAAAACCGAAGAAAAGGAAACAAAACCTGAACTGGAGAAACCAAAATTTGTATTTGGCCTGACAACGTCATTTCTGAGCACTCCTGCATTTTCATTATTTCTAGATAAGAAGAAGACAGTAGATGGAGCTGATGATAAGAAATCTAGTGACAGTTCAACAGTAGCGACATCTGAAAGCAAGCCTGTCTTTGGTGGTAATTCGACATTTGGTAATGCATTCCAAATGGCAATGAATAAGAAATCCATTTTTGATCAACCTGCTGAGAAGAGTGAGAAGGCAGAAGGTAAAGACACAGAGAGTGAACCAAAAGAGTCAACACCTTCTAAAGATCCAGTATACCAACAAATACATTTAGAGAAAAAATCTATATCGACTGGTGAAGAAGGTGAAAAGACAGTATTTGGAGTTAAGGCCAAATTATATTCATTAGATTTGACAAACGTATCAGAAGGATGGAAAGAGAAAGGTGTTGGGATCATAAGATTGAACAGGTCAAGTGATGATAAGTACAGATTATTGATGAGAGCTGATGCGATATTGAAAGTTATCTTAAACGTACCAGTGACAAAGGGTTTTGAGATTTACAAAGGGATGGAAAGTTCCATTAATGGAGAAAAATTCTTGAGATTCAACCATGTAGAATCTGAGAATCCAATACAGTATGCTTTAAGATTCGGTCAAGCTGAAAATACATCAAAATTGTACGAACTGATTAAAGAGATTAGCTAGCTTAATACATAAATTTAAATAGCTCTATAATATTGTTTATTGTTTTAAAAACGCCACACTACAAATAGTTGAACCTTTAACACCACCAAATTCATAAATTGGATAATCGATAAATTTCCATTTGTTCAAGTCATCTGATGAGATTAACTTGATTAACTCATCTTGAGTGAAATTACATGACGTGATCAATAGCACCCCATTAGGTTTCACTAATTTCTTCACGTTGATAGGGTACAGCTCAACACCTAATTTACCATCTTCACCTCTGGTGTCGTTCAACAGTATAGCGTCAAACGTACCTTTATCTAGCACAATATCATATTGCAAATTCTTGCAAAGAAATTCATCTTTCAGGTTAAGTAAATCACATTCATGGAACTCAACACCTTCTACTTCATTAGTCTCTGCAATTTCTCTAGCAAACTCTACAGAGTTAGCACTATAATCAAGACCAGTTAATTTACCTTTGAAACCTTCTTCTCTTAATTGAAACAAGAGATGTCCATTACCACAACCGAGATCTGCCATCGTGGCATCTTCAGTGATCGTAGGCAACTCTCCAAGGTTGTCGAATAAGAACTCAACCATCTTCTCCTCGGCGTTAGAGTCATCAAACCAACATTCTCCAGTATCTTGTGGATTCTCTTCGAAATTCTTCTTTTCTAACTTATAAAAATTGTCCCAACTTTGGTATTTGTTAGTTGTTTTCAAATAATGATTCATATATGGGTATCATACCTACTATTCCTTGGTACCCAACTTGGAAGGGTTCAATTTAGATGTATCTTCGGTCATTTGTACTTGTATACCTCTGTAAAGATCTTTCACGTTTACTGAAATTTTTTTTCCTGATGAGTATGATGAAAATTTACACCATTAGTAGTATTTGAATATTCACAGAGCATGCTGCTTTCAGAAGTGGATATAGATCCAGGATGTTACAGAGTGTTATATAGCATAACACAGCCTACATTATCAATTTGATATCTAATTAGATCATTACCTATATGAAAAATCTAAAACCTCATCCTCTAATGATTAAATCATCAGGGATACCTTCGTATTCTCCATAATTTAAAGCCAAGTTAATGTTTTGCAAACATTGAGTAGCAGCACCTTTCAACAAATTATCGATAGTGGCTACAACAACGACTCTATCTTGTCTAGCATTAACGGCAAATCCACCGATGACAACACCATGTTTCCCACTGATATCTTTAACCAAAGGTACTTCACCACCAACGGTGATTAATTGTTCACCTTGGTATCTTTCTTGGTACATGTTTCTGATTTCTCTTGAAGTTAATTTTTCCTTTAATGGAATGTTAATGGTATGTGTAATACCTTGGAACCATTGAGCAACATGTGGAGTGAATGCGACATTGAAACCTAATTGAGATGAGATTTCACGTTCATGGATATGGTCAGTCAAGGAGTATGGGATCAAATTGTTTGATAAAAATTCGACATCATTCTTTGGTGAAGGCTTAGTACCTGCACCAGAGTAACCAGAGACACCGAAAATTGATGGGGTACCATCGACGTAGTTTTTCAAAGGAGCAATAGCCAATTGCAGCAGCGTAGCGTAACAACCAGGGTTAGAGATTTTCTTAGCTTGGGCAATTTCAGCTCTTGAATTTAATTCAGGTAAACCGTAAATCCATTCTCCGGATTCATCGAATCTGTAATCGGCGGATAAATCAATGATCTTGGAGTTTCCCTCAGAACAAGATTCAATAGCCTCGACAAATGGTTTACAAACACCATTTGGCAATGCCATTACCCATACGTCGACTTCATTATCATTTTCCATTCTCTTGATATCTTCAACTTGTAAATTTTCATAAACGATATCGGCTTTGTTATAACCTTGTAACTTGGTACCTTGTAATTCTCTTGATGAGACATGAGATAATTCTAAGAAAGGATGTTGATCAATCATTTGAATCAAATTTTGACCAGTGTAACCTCTAGCACCGATTAATGCGACTTTAGATTTCTTAGTGTTTGAACCTTCATTAAGTGGCGGATTTGGGTTAGTTGAGTTAGTAGTTGTAGCAAATGTTCTAACACCGAAATGTCTCTTATTTGTAGAAGCGTTATGGAAACCACGAACTTGTTGTGATTGGAAAACAGTTGATGATGGAGTTTGCGGTGGTTTAATTTGTGAAACTTTTTGAGCAAATGAATCGATCAACGAACTTACTTGAGAAGCATCTTTCAAACCGTACCAGAATAAGATATGACCATTCTTTGCAAAGGAACCATCTGATTTACTGAAAAACCAAGCGGTATTTGGATCATTTTCTCTCACTGTCCATTGCAAGACAGGGTAGTCTTTCTTAACAGAGTTGAAAACGTTATCGGTAACGTTATTTAACCAACCATTCTTAGTAGCTAAGAATTTATCTAACTTTGGAACGGTTTCATCGTTTCTAACAATAGCCAAGACTTCTAAAGGTTCATCACCGTAGGCTTTGAAATCAACAGTTTCCAATTCTCTCAAATAAGAAGCGACACTGAATTTACCTGAAGCGATTTCTTGATCTCTTAACAATGCAGTTCTTAATAAATCTGGTTGACTAAATTCAGCTAATGAAGTTCTTGTTAATAATCTATAACCTCTTCTAATCAATGTACCAGCACCAGAATCGGTGAACAATTCTTTTTGTAAATCGTTAACATCAATAATGGCAACTGATGAAGATCTTGGTAAATGCATTAATAAATCTCTAATTTCTTTAATCTTTAATTTAGTACCATATTTAACCCAACTTTCCTTTAATAAATCTTCATATTCTTCATCTAAATTAATAGCTGAAATTTTTTCACCAGTGTTACCGTTAATGATACCACCTTTTTCGTTCAAATAAACGATTTTCAAAGGTTCAAAGACTCTTGCTAATTCACCAGCAGCGACATCGGCATTGACATTCAAGATTTGTCCCGATGAAGTCTCGGCTAATGATGTTAATATTGGTAATGCACCAGCAGCGATACTTGCCTCAATTGGAGCCTTATTAACAGATGTAATATTACCTACCAATTTATATTTATCCTTATCAAGATACTCGGCACTAAAGACACCAGCGGTAATTGGTCTAGCACGAACACCCATCTTTTCCAATGCAGTGACTAATTTCAAATTTTGTTCTAAGAAACATTTTCTAACCACAGACATTGTCTTTTCGTCGGTGATTCTAATACCATCAGAGTAATCTGGTTCAACACCTTCATTTTCTAAAAGTTCATTAATTTGAGGTCCAGTACCATGTAAGACAATTGGATAAAGACCAACATGATATAAGAATGCTAAACATGACAGTAATTCAGGTAATTGTTGTGTTATTATAGCACCACCAACTTTAATTACAGCAAATTGTTGCTGTGAAACTGAAGTAAAATATTTTAAATATTGTTCTACTTCTCTCTTAGAACCAATATTATTTAATAATTGTACCACAGTTGATCTTGTTGAATAAACTCTCATTGGTGCCACATTTAAATTTGATGATCTGGCTAAGATCACATTTTTAGCTGTAGCTCTTCTCAAAATTTGAGCAGATTGCTGTTTAAGCTTTCTAACTGAAGCTGATCTACCTGTAATTCTCAACATTATCAACTTTAACAATCTGATAATTATTAATTGAATAATTATTTAATTGTAAAGTCGAATGACTAACAAATTTTGGAAAATTTTTTTTGCTTTTTTGGTTGTTGCATTCTCTTTCAATTTGTTTGCATTATCAATAATACTGTATGAGATACGATATAGTATATCAGATAACACCTGTAGCTTATAGGGATACCATTACATGAGAATATGAACTTAATCAGTACAATATATCACTTCAAGATGTTATAGATCATATTAAATGAACCACAATCATTGGACAACACCAGTGTCGTGTAAATATGACAAACGCGGTGTACGGGAATTACCATTTATGGATAGATTGGTTATTCAGTGCACGATACACTTTATACTTAATCATATACATTAGAACTAAATGGATTATATATAGAGATATGATCTATATATTGACATATCATGATAAGCTATATTCATAGAAGATCAATATCTGTCTATCCGCAGTCTTCATATCACTCTTATATATCCCACCTGTCACCTGTCATATATATCACATATGTCACATATATACATGAATCTCATAAATATCACTTATAAGAGTTCATTCCATTACAACTGACTCTATATAGCAGAGCCAACCATGATTCATAGTCTATAGCATCTATATATATATCTACACTTGTAGAGTATCAAAGTATCAATTAGATCAGGGGCTGTCTGTAACTTCAATTTTGAAATCCATTTTTTCTTTTAAGGAGCAATAAGAGATTGAGATATATTTAATCAACTATTATCTTATTTATACTATAATATAATGTCAAAGCTTAGTTTTCTTCCTGGTATGTATCGGTATTGTGTTTATGTAGATTGGATTAGAAATTAGAACTAACATTGATGATTCAATATAGCATTAGATGATCTTAATACGTAAGTTAAAACTCATATTTAAGCTATGATGTAAGACTAACCCAAAATAGCCCATTATCACAAGCACAATTAGATATCTTATACGATCAAATCCAAAGTGAACAACCATCACCAACGATACAATCTCAATTCAATTACGCATGGGGTTTAATCAAATCTGAATCAAAAGCTGAAAATAAGCAAGGACTGGAAATCTTAATTAAGATATATAAGAATTCACCACAGAGAAGAAGAGAATGTTTGTATTATTTAAGTCTTGCTTTTTACAAGATTAACGAATTACAAGATCTGAAAAGGTACGCGGAACTGCTTTTGCAACATGAACCTGATAATTTGCAAGCAATTCAATTGAAAAGCTGTATAGATGAAAAAATCGCAAAAGGTGAGTACTATATATGTATTATCTTATTGAACATTACTAACGTCATATAGATGGGTTAATTGGTGTCGCCTTAGTGAGTGGTGCTGTCGGAATTGGTGCTGCTGCGTTGGCGTTATTACTTAAACATAACAAGAAACGTTAATATTTATACTTACATTAATATATTTATTTTCTATGCGAATGATCGAAGTGGAGTAGGTTATTAATTATGTTGTAAGTGTACTGTGAGTGCATTCAATTTCTCGAAGTCTACTTTTGGGTGAATTGAGTGTCTAAGTGATAAATTTGACTTAACTCTGAAAGTACTACAAGCGTATGCTAAACGTTCTTTCAGTGTATTGTAGCTCTTATTCTCTTGACATATCATCAATTCTCATACAGAGATCCATTTACTCTACAATAGCAAGATAATTACATAAGTAAAATCCAATAATATTAACATAACAGTCATTTAAACCAATACAAACACCAAAAACCAAAACAAAGCCAAATCATAACAATCATTAAACATAACACCTTAAATCACACAGTATATTGGAATTCAATCTTACTATTTTGTGAAAAATCCGGTATTCTTATAAGTTTATCATTACTTTCAGTCTTATTTTGCTTTTCAAATACTAAATTTTTCAATATCCTATTCTCAATTTCCAATACTTTTATCTGGTTATTGAAATTGTTGATATCTTCATGTAATTTTGTTATTTGTGTTTTCATCTCTTGTTGCATTTGTTTCTTCTTTACTCTAAATCTCGCCGAGGCAGCGGTGTTTCTCTTCTTCTTCTCGTCTTTAACCTCTTTTAACTGCACAGGAGGTGGTATCAACAACAGTGGTTCAATGAATTCCTGCTTAACCAGTGCATGAGAATCAAACATTGTATCTGGCTCGATATTAGCAATCGTTTGTAAGAATTCATCAATGTTTTCAATATTTTCCTGTTTACTTGGCTCTAGAACATCCTTTGCGAACACCTCGTAATCGAAGAAATCCTCATTAGTATATGCTGATAAATCCTCCATTATCCTACTATCTAATTCTTTATAATCTACGTATCAAATGTTAAATATAATACAACGGTATAAACACTGGTATTTATTTGAGTCAGATGATTAGTAATTTTTCAGTGTTTGCTTTAGCGGGATTCAAAGGCGGCAAGCGAAAATTTTTTTACAGGCTTTATTTTACTTCTTCGAGTAATTATACTCGGATTGACAGTGCGATATAGATTGAACTCTATGATCTTGGTAGATCTACAATTAAGGTACTCTTATAGTCTACAGTGATCTTCATAAAAAAACACATTTAGTATATATAGATCTATTCTTCATCACTTTCGATGATAAATTCTTCTTCAGCTCTATTCACCTCTCCACCTGTCATCTCTATATCTTCATTACCATTCCCCGTTGAAGGGATCTTCGTATAAGATGAAGACCATTTATTCCATAAATTACTCATCAACCCAACTTGTGATCCGTTATTACTGTGTTTCCCATTACTGCCATTGATCTCTTCTTCTAATGGAGTTTGATTACCATTATCATTCATCTCATCAACCCAATGGACTTTCTTGTTTTTCCTATTAGAATTACCTGCTCCTCCAGATTTACTACCACCGTTACCACTATGTAAAATTGATGCCGGTTTCCTACTAGAGATTTCATTATAATATTTATAAAAATAATGAATTCCATATAGGATAATGATGACCACTACTATCTCAAATATGTAAAAAACTATTGAGTGTGATGAGATCGCTTCATCGTAGTCAGGCTTGCTTTGACGCCCCGGGGATGAGGTGGAGTTATCATTTTGTGGTGAATGGATCAGTTTCAGGTATATAGGAGTCTCGAATCCGTCCTTGTATGGAGACACATTATCGAGCATAATATCCATTAACCCTCTCGAGACAGCGCTATTATCAAATGGCACCATATGTGATGCGTTAAACACAGTGACAAATGTCAAATTATTCTCCAGTTTCAATGTCCCCGCTGCGAGGTCATCGAAGTACCAGTTCTCAGCTAAGATGTCGGCACTGAATCCACGAGACCCTCCCCATTCTAAATTAGATATCATCGTCTCTGTACTCATACTATTACAAATGATATCTCTGTCGCCATTGAATAACATTATCTTGTAATTCTCCAATAACTCAGGGAAATACACAATTGCTTGCTTGGATTTCAACAGTTTTAAATATTTACTCACCTGGCCATCACATTCATTCCATTCCCTTTGTTTTTTCAAATTCAACAGTCTCATCACCGTGTCATCACGTAAGAATTGATTAACATATGGTAATAACGGTGGCCAATTCATTCCACATGATGGATAAGAGTCTCTTAATCTATAATCATACATATTAATACATTGCTCATCCAGAGGCAGTGTATCATTTTTCGTGTAACTTAACATGTGATCAAGTATACTATCACAAATCCTAGTCAGCTTATCAACGCCATGATTTATAGCATTTTGACAAAGTTCTTGCTTTTGTAATAAATCAGGTAAAAATGAATCGTGCTTGGAAATGATCCCAGCTTCTAACAGGAACGGTATATAACTTAATGACTGCTCATTTGGTGCTATCCAACCATTACCTATTAACAAACCTTTCAAATTGTAATTAACCTCTGTATGATTAGCGATCAGTCTAGCGATATATGGGATATACTGACCAGCATAACTCTCGCCAGCTATATAAACTTCCTTTGCCAAATCACCAGGAAATAACTCGTAGTACTTCCGCAAGAACACGATAAAATCGTCAGCGACTTCAGATAATTCCTTATCGTAATCATTTGTATATGAGAACCCGGTACCACCAGGTTGATCAACAAAGACCAAATCACCCAACTCGTACCATGAGCCGTTATTGAATTCCACTTCAATGTCCTTATTGACTCTCAAAGGTCCGATCTCCATCAATGCACCGTCCATAGAGGAGCAACCTGGTCCACCATTTAACCAGAATATTGTCCTAGACTGTGTAGTATTCGGTTTAACGAATTTCCAAAAATAATAATTCGTATCCTTCACCAGATCGATCTCAAGATGTCCAGAGTACATGATGGGCACTTCACCTTTGAATTTTGATAGCCCAGGTAATGAATGAACTTTATAATTATTGACGTCATCTTTGTCATTGACAGTCAGTGGTAAACCTGAAACTAAATGAATCAATATTGCAATTATTATAAATCTTATACTTGTTATCATTGGTATATATAGAGGAAATGCAAATGCTAGAATAAGACTGGGCCCTGGGGTTTATGTGTATCGATTCAAACAACACTTACCTAAGATCACCTATCTATCTATCTTTCACTAAGAAGAATAACAAAACTTTTTTTAAATTTTCTCTTTCTCTCACTGTGACACTTCGCCTCTGGCGGCTGTTCCTATTTGCCAGGAGCAAATTATTAAATATTGAGATTTACAGTAGCCGAGTTCGATCTGTTACAGGGTTTGAGAAGATTGTAATATATATTTATTGTATAAAAGATATTGTGATAACTAGATCATATAATGTATACATGACTTTAAAACGAGAATTGAAAAACATAAAAGTAAAACAAAAATGGTAAAATAAACAGCTTCTTAGAATGTATCAGTCCATAAGGCTGACTAAATAGCCTGTTCGACAACGGGTTCAATGTTCCAGATATTCTCAGCGTACTCTTCAATACATCTATCACTACTGAAGAATCCCATATTGGCTACGCTCTTAATGGACTTGACGATCCACTCGTCGTGGTGGTTCTTGAATTCGTCATCGACTAAGACATGGGCAGTAATGTAGCTTTCGAAATCGTCAGTGACTAAATAGTAATCGCCATGGTATTGGATAGAGTCAATTAAACTCTTATACTGGTCGGTATCACCGAATATGCCAGAGTTGATCATGTCGAACACTTGTTGCAACCCGGATGGTACATTAGTGCTCAACTGATGCTGGGCTCTCAAAGTGTCGACATTGTCTGACAAATTACCAAACAAGAAGATCTGTTCTTCACCGATTTCTCTAGTGATCTCCACATTGGCACCGTCCACGGTACCGATAATCAATCCACCATTCAAGACGAATTTCATATTAGAAGTACCTGAAGCTTCAGTACCCGCCGTGGAGATATGTTCACTTAAATCTGATGCGGCGGTGATTATTTGCAGCTTGCTGACGTTGTAGTCTGGGATGAAAACGACTTTCAACAAGTCCCCGACGTCAGGGTCGTTATTGATCACTTCACCAACGGCATTGACTAAATGGATAATAGTCTTCGCCATATAATAACCCGGAGCGGCTTTACCACCAATAATGGTGACTTTTGGGTTAAATTTCTTTGCACGTTCCAGTGCCGGGGTGTTCTTGATTTGAATGTAACGGTAAATGACACCAAAGATGTTCAATTGTTGTCTCTTGTACTCGTGAATTCTCTTGACTTGGATATCGAACATCACATGTGGGTTGACGTCGATATTAGTCAATTGCTTGATCAATTGGGCTAATTTGACTTTATTAGCCAATTTGATATCTGACCATTGTTTCTTGAACTCACCATCGTCGATGAACTGTTCTAATTTCTTCAAATCGTTCAAGCTAGTTAAATATCCATACCCACCTAACTTGGACAGAATCAACTCGGCTAATTTCGGATTAGCCTCTCTCAACCATCTTCTCGGAGTGATACCGTTGGTGACGTTAGTGAATTTCTCCGTGCCGTAGACTCTAGTGAAATCTTTGAAAATCGTGGTCTTGATCAAATCACTATGCAACTCAGCGACCCCATTAACTCTATGTGACCCAATCACGGCCAAATTTGCCATTCTGATGTTTTTAGGATTACTCTCTTCGATGATCGAAACACTAGTTAATAAATCGTTATCACCTGGGAACTTCTTTGCTACTTTATTCAAAAATTGTAAATTAATATCATAAATGATCTCTAAATGTCTAGGCAACAAGTTCCCGAAAAGGTCCAATGGCCATTTCTCTAACAGTTCACTCATCACCGTGTGGTTGGTGTAACCAATGGTCTTAACGACGATATTCCATGCGGTATCCCAAGACAAATGTTCTTGGTCCACAAGGATTCTTTGTAATTCGACAATAGCAATTGTAGGATGAGTATCGTTCAATTGAATAGCAACTTGGTCAGGGAACTCGCTCCAATTCCTCTTGGTCTTCATGAACCTACGCACGATATCGTGCAACGAGGCAGCGACCCAGAAGTACTGTTGTTTCAATCTCAACTCTTTACCCAGGTAGAAATTATCATTTGGGTAAAGACATGCGGTGATACTTTCCAGCCTTTGCTGGTCTGCAACGGAGTTGGTATAATCACCTTGGTTGAATTTAGAGAAATCGAATTCCCTAGTTGGTTGTGAAGACCATAATCTCAAATTGTTAACGTTATTGGTGTTGTAACCTGGGATCGGGAAGTCGTAGGCGACAGCCAAGACACGTTCACCACCGTTCCATTTCTTGAAAGTGATGCCGTTCTCCGTGACCACCTCGGTGTAACCGTAGAAATCCACTGGGATCTGGATCTCCAAGCGTGGCAATTCCCAGGGGTTACTGAAACTCAACCAGTAATCCGGTGTCTCTACTTGGTACCCATCGATAATCTTCTGGGCAAAGATCCCGTACTGGTACCGTAACCCGTACCCCCAACCTGGGTAATTCAACGTTGATAACGAGTCGACAAAGCATGCAGCTAATCTACCCAATCCACCATTACCCAACCCGGCATCAGGTTCTATCTCCAAGACATCTTCCAAATTAAAACCTAATTCGTCAATGGCCTTACTGGTTAAATCCTTGATATCCAAATTGATCAATGCATTATCCATGGCTCTACCCATAAGGTACTCCAATGACAAGTAGTAGATTCTCTTTGAGTCTTTTAAAGTGTGTAATTGTTGTGTCTTGTTCCAATGCAATATCAATTTCTCTCTAATGACATTAGACAGTGCCTGGTACAGAGCTAAGTTATCACAATTGTACATTGATCTAGCTAACGAAGTTTCAACATTTTGCACAAACAGTTTCTCGAACTCATCTACATTTTCAAACTCCTTTGATCCATACTTCTTCCAAATATCTCTCGACTTAGATGGGATAATATTGTCAATGGCTAAGATCTCATTAGGAGTAAAACCGGTAACGGTTCTCTTATGGCGTCTTGATCTCTCAGGAAGCGGTGCGGTAGTCGATAAAGCCATTGAGTGATATAGTTATACTAATTCAATTCAAATAGACTCTCTCTGTCTCTCTCTATATATATTATATAATCTATATATAGTATAATATATAATTACTGTAACATCGGGGGTTTCGTAATTGGAATTGCCATTGGCTGTAAAAATTACTTTTGCTGTCTTTGCTTTTTAATTTACTTCACATAATTGTGGTGCCATACTGGGGGACTGCTGTTGCTCGACATGTTTAGAGATGTTATCAGAGAGTAGTCTATAGATACAAATATAGATATAGATACAGACATAGTAGTTCATAGATATTGAGTACTGTATTGCAGTATAGTATCTCTTGTATCACTTTGACATGTACAGAGTACCCGCAAATCAGGCATTACCGGGCAAGATAAGATATTATCTGGGGTGATGTATAGATATACAATATATGATATACATAGTATATTAGATATATATCATATTAGATATATATCATATTTATATAGATCATATAGTATACGGTATATAGATGTAGATATATTGTATCCATATCATTTATATCCAGGTACTGCATAACAGTAGAATGATAAACATGTTCGAGATTTTAAGGGTTTATATTATTTATACAAGTTGGGTGTTTATCAGCTGATCCATATATCTCTCTATATGGCTTTATCTATTCCTACCTTATCTTCATCTCTATCTTTATCTATATAGATCTCTCTATATCCGATTTTCAACTTTTATATAAGTGAGAATACGTATAGACATAATAATACATATATATAAATACATATAAAATGGTTTGCTATTGATAACTCATATCCATATAGATATTGCTAAGGCGATATCACATATGGTATCTCTAACGAGATACCATATATATAACTCATATAGATATCCCTAACGAGATACCACATATAGGGGTCGTGCACGACCCAAAAGATGGGATCTTAAGGGAAATTCAAATCAACAACGTAATCTACAAACCCGAATCACATCACAAGTCATCAAGTACATACACAACACACAGATGTCATCAACTTTAGACAAATCAATGAGTTCCTTGTCAGTCAAGGACACCGGTACCCCACCTCCACTCCCAACCTCGGCGCCACCTCCACCGTTACCTACCACTTCCGCACCAACCACTTCGGATACTGATCTCGATACACCTTTGATACAACAACAACTTCTATCCTGTGCCACATTGAATAATACCGATTTACTCAGTACTGTGCTCACAGAGGTGACTGATCATGAAAAATTAGCCGAGGTGATTAATACCAGTAAGGATTTTTCCGGGAATACGCCATTACATCTTTGTTGTAAAAATGGTTCATTCGAAGTAATGGATACGATATTAGATCAAGAAGGTGTAGAAGTTGACCCATTGAACAAAGACGGCGAGTCTCCTTTATTTTTCCTGGTGCGTTACTCTAAAGATGAACCTGAACATGGAATTTTTGTAATAGAAACTTTAATAGATGCCGGTTGTGATGTCAGTATCACTAATAACGAGGGATTAAAAGCTGTGGATTTGGTTTCGAGGGATAATGAAGAATTGATCAGTATATTGCAAAGCGCAGAGTTCGTGCCGGATGACGAATACGCTCTGGCTGATTTCGCTGATGATATAGATCCAGATTTGATAAATGAATTAGAACAACAAGGTGATGAAGGTGAAAGTGGTAGTGAAAGTGAAAGTGAATGAAGTGTGTATTCATCTACGATTTATATAGAAATCATCTTTGCAACTCAGTACCCATTTCCTTTGTAATATCTCATTCCGTATCATATCCTTATTGATCTCCCTTTCTTGAATACTAGGCTTATCCAATTTCGACTTTAAATCAGAGTACTTGACGATATCCTTAGGTAACAAATACGAGTTGCAATGACATAATTTCGCATTACTTAGTATCGAGCATGTATCCAAATGAGCTCGGGATCTGCCTATTTTCAACCCATTCTTACCAATTATTTCATTCATCCATTGCTTATCGTAACTTATTATAACTAAACTAACATCACATGGTTTCTTGTCCGGCAGCTTACTGAATTTGAAAGTGTGAGTAGTCGGTACCACTTTAATACACTCGTCCAGCTCGATATTCCCACAGTACCGGTCTTGGAAACATCTCTGGACGCTTTCGTCATTAATTTGAACTTCAGGCAAGACTAAATAACTCAATTTGAAATTATCATTCAACAACAACGCCGTCAACGCGTTACAGAACCCGTAATACTGTCTACTTGCGATCTTATCAGAACAAGACTTGCTCAACGACAACAAGGAATCCGCCCTGCCTGGCTTGGTTCGTATTATACCAACCTCATTGAAATGAGCCCTACCACGAACCAATTCACCATCATTCTTACGTTTCCAGGACTCACCACCGTTATGCAACTCCATCGACAGATCTCCACAGGGCACTTCACTGACATATAACAGGAATTTCAAATTTTTATGAAATTTTAAATCAGAATCAATTAAAAAGGATTTGTAACCGTTATTTCCCTTAATTCTTCTTAACTCTAACAAGATCAAATAATTCATTGCCCTGAAGGATAACACCTCAGCGTGTAAGTCATGTAGCACCAACCCTTTGCTATCAATCAATTTCATCTCAGGTATAGCTTTCACCCCAGTGGTGAGAGTTAACACTTTGATATACTCATCGTCATCTTCACGGAGTAACACTATCGACGCTAGCACAGTCCATTCTTCAACACCATTGGATCGCGTTGTGGGGTACCCTGATTTCAAACGCTGCGTGCGACTGCGGAATGACTCGAGCACCGCCGACAGCACTTTATCTCCCAACAGCTGTTGTTTTTTCAAATATACAGTCATATCTTGTATAGAAGAGATGAGAAAAAACATCAATTAAGAAATGAAAATATTTTTTAAATAGCGAAAATTAAATTAAATCCGAGCAATGCAAACTAATCTATAAATATATATATATATATCTTACTCAGCTTTATCCTTACCGTCTAAAACAACTAAGAATCCACCAACTAAATGCAATGAACCACAAACAAATACATCTAATGGACCTTCTAATGACCTTATAAAATTAACCGATGTCTCAATATCGGGGAAAATATGTTTCCTACTCGACTTATCAAGCCCATTCCAAATCTC
This sequence comes from Nakazawaea wickerhamii, assembly GCA_030567635.1. NCBI lineage: Eukaryota > Fungi > Ascomycota > Pichiomycetes > Alaninales > Pachysolenaceae > Nakazawaea > Nakazawaea wickerhamii. The sequence continues at coordinate 2,468,709 of JAJLSR010000001.1, forward strand.
CAGAAGTTTCTTCTGCACTTCTAATTTGTCAACGGCTTCCTTTGAGGTGTTTATCGATACGAGATCTTCATCGTAACCGGTGGACCAAGTTTGATTTGTAGTGAATACAACATGATCGAATTTCAAATCAGGGGAAACGTTGTTGAATAAGATCTTGATTAACGTTTCCACATCACGTGTTTGTTGGTTGAACAATAGTACTCTCTTTGGACTGTGAGAGACTTGTTTAAACCATTTCGAGGAGACATCAACACTCTCTTTAGTATGTGCTCCATCAAGGTACCATGAAATCTTATCACTCTCGACAATGGTTTGACATCTACCCATAATACGAGCGTCTTCTAAACCCTTGATGAACTTGTCAGGTAACACTCCATCAACGGCGACATCTTTGTAACCCAATTTATTTAAATGTCTTGATGCGATTTCAATCAGTAGTGAAGCATTATTTTTTTGAAAATCACCGGGGATACCTAATTTTAAATCATTTAAATCTGATCTTGGTTTCACGATTTTCAAGAATTCAACTTCTCTCTCCAGAGCCTTCTTTTGGATGACTTCCATGGGACCCAGTTCTTGCTCTACGGTGAAACACGATGCACCTTTCTTGAAAATTCCACTCTTATTCCATGCGATTTCCTCCAATGTGTTACCCAAAACAGCGGTATGATCTAACCCAAGCAAAGTCAACCCACAACATGTCGGATTCTGGATCACATTCGTGGAGTCTAATTCACCTCCGACACCGACTTCCAATATCGCCGTGTCGACACCTTCTTTCATAAATACATGGAAACATAATAATGTCAAATATTTGAAATACAAAGGCTTAGCATCATCAGTTAAATTCGGGTACCGTGTAGTATCTGAATGAGTCGCAGATAATTTATCCCAGACTTCAAAGAAATAACGAGCAAATAACTCTTCACTTATCGGATGACCATTTATCGATATTCTCTCCCTGACAGATTTAATATGAGGACTGGTGTATAATCCGATCTTTGAGATCTTTGACTCTGAACTCTTGTACTGAGTCAATATGCTTTGAATGAACGAGCACGTGGAACCCTTACCTTTCGTACCTGTAATATGAATCAAATTCATCTTGTTAAAATCCACGGGATCGTATCCAATCCTTCTCGTCCACTCATACATCTCTGCAAGGGCCATTGTATTTTTCCTCTGTCCAGATTTCCTGATCGCCTCTATAGTGGCATAATTGGACTGCAACGAATTCAAAGCTCTAATAGCATCCTAATCTAAGTTAGTAATAAATCCAATCTCTTATCTCATCTTTTTAACATACTTTATAAGAGCGCGGGGTGAGTGACATACTAGTTGAAGATTGAAGTAAATTGGATGATGGGTCCGAACTCATTGAGCAATCAGTATAACTGTCGATCTGGGGTGTGGTATATGCCAATATGAAGGCAATATATCTCTATCAATATATCTAAATATATATCTAAATATTTAATTAAATACTCATCAAGATAAATCTCAATTACACCAAAATTCTTTGTTAAAGGAAAATTTTTTTTGTGAAAAGTCTCATAGGGTGAAGAAGGCAGACTACCCAGGATGGAAATTTTATACCACCAAGATGTTATAACGATTAATCACTTTTTATAATATATATAGATATATGTGTGTGTATCTTGTAAGATAATGCAGAAGTAAGGAATGGTAATCCCATAACTCAATGCCTTAAGCTGGAAGAACATAAACAGTAAGAGATAATAAAAAACTAAAAAATCAAAAGATCATTAAACCCGTAACCAAAAGAAAACTGTAATAAGAAAATAAAAATGTAGAAGTAAAGAGTTGATGAGTGATTTCTGATTAGAAATCTTCATCAAAGTTGAAACCATCAGCGTTGTGTTCTTCAGCCTTTGAGGATTTAGCCATAACACCAGCTTTTTGATAATCAGAGACTCTTTTCTCAAAGAAATTAGTCTTACCAGCTAATGAGATATTTTCCATGAAATCAAATGGATTACTGACATTGTAAACTTTCTTATTACCTAATGCGACTAATAATCTATCGGCGACAAATTCCACATATTGAACCATTAATTTACAATTCATACCTAATAATGAAACAGGTAATGCATCGACGAAATATTTAGATTCAATAGCAACAGCTTCAGTGATGATTTTTTCAACAATCTTTGCATCTGGCTTGTTAGTTAAATGTGCGAATAATAAACATGCAAAATCTGTATGTAAACCTTCATCTCTACAGATCAATTCATTAGAGAAAGTTAAACCTGGCATTAAACCACGTTTCTTTAACCAGAAAATCGAGGCAAACGAACCACTGAAGAAGACACCTTCCACAGCGGCGAAGGCGACTAATCTTTCACCGAATAATGCTTCATCATCGTTAATCCATCTTAAAGCCCATTCAGCTTTTTCTTTAATACATGGAATAGTTTCAATGGCATTTAATAAGAATTCAGATTCCTTTGGATCTTTAATATAAGTATCGATTAACAATGAATAAGTCTCTGAATGGATATTTTCCATCATAATTTGGAAACCGTAAAAGCATTTCAGTTCTGGTACTTGCACTTCGGCACTGAAATTTTCTACTAAATTTTCATTAACGATACCATCAGAGGCAGCAAAGAATGCTAAGACTCTTGAAATGAAGTATCTTTCATTGTCATTTAATTTGTTTTTCCAATCACTTAAATCTTTACTTAAATCGATTTCTTCAGCGGTCCAGAATGAAGCCTCGGCTTTCTTATACATTTGCCAAATTTCATGGTATTTAATTGGGAAAAGGACAAATCTCTTCTTATTCTCCTTTAATAATGGTTCATCACTTTCCATCGATTTCAAATGGTGACGGTGTACTTTATGACTTTGTAAGAATTCATGATGCTTCTCGATACTCAAATCGAGTGGAGGCAATACGATACTGTCCTCTTCGGTCTTGTTCAGTCTCTCTTCTTTGGCCTTTGCAGCTGCTGTGAGTTGAGCAGTCAAATCCTTCTTCGAAGTGAGATCTAAATCGTTCAACATATTAGCGGTTATCTTGGAAGGCGTCTCTTGAATTGACATTGTTATTGTCTATTGTATATTTATATTATAGTTGTTGCTATATCTTGCATCAATAATAAGATAATAATTTGCAATAAATGGGATACTTTTACCTGTTTATATATCTCTCAATCCACTAACACGATATACCTTACCTGATGTGATACGTTTCTTGCCCATATTTGCCTCTGTAAGTTTTTTCGTTTTTCCAATTTCTTAATTTTTCTTTTCTTGCTCAAGTTTTTCCTCTCTCATTGTGGAAATTAATGGTTTTCACTTCTCACTATAGGATTGCTCTTGGGAATGTGATACAGTGATGTGTTATACAGTCTCTTTATGAGTTAAGATGAATAGATTATAGACGAGATAGTGCTATACCATATACATCTCATAAGTATCATAAGTTACTTAGACATAGGGCAAACGGTGCCATGATGTTTACAATTTCCCCAAACCAGCTTGCCTTGACGCGACTTGGTCTCGTTTTGGCGACGCAAGAAGTCACGTAAAGACGCGAAAAGACAATTACTAATTTCCAAACAACGCGACTCTTCTGTGTATAGTATGATATTAAGAGATTATTCTACTAATGCGGCATGGATTTTTTAATTCATATCGGTCTTTGTGGAAATTGAATTATTTGTGAAATTAGAACCCTGTCCTGTCATTGTTAATTTGATTATCGCATATCTCATTGCAGTATCGTGATGATTATTAAATTTTTACTAATATCTACAGTAATTATTAATTTCAAATCCCGGACTTAATATTTATTTAGATATTGTAAACATGATGAAATTGAAAACATAATTTCAAATTGGGTTAAGATTTACTAAATCTTCCTTGGCCTTACCACCAAAATAATTACCATCATCATCAATATCTAATTCAAAAGTTTCATTAAAACTTTCACTAACAACAGGATTTGAAGGTTCGGCATTTTCGTTCAATGATAAATTAGATGTAGTATTGGACAAGCTACTCTCATACTCTTCCTCGATCACTGATGCTGTCGGTTTCTTACCATTAGGTAGCCCCATTTTTCTCTTATTTATTAAAAACCTATTGGATTGTCCTAATGGTGATTTACCTCTTTTCAAGAAAAAATTGTTATTCTTCTTCAGTTGTCTAGTACGTCCTCTATTCTTTATAGAATTCGACCTCGATGACTCCACCGAGGTGGTCCTCGAGATATTCGTTGTGGATGAATTGGATGATATAGGTTCACTATTCTTGCCGCCATTAGAAGTCCTCGAGTACTCTGAAAAGTCACTTGACCGGGCTCGAGAGTACACAGGTCTAGACGCATAGGGCAGCTGTTGTGGCATATGAGTATCTGTCGCCGAATAACTGGTGATATTACCTGACCCGTAAGAGTTCTCAGACATAGTAGTGAGTTGCGAGTACGACGAGTACGTCGAGATCATCGACGCTGGACGCACAGAGCGACCACCGGTCTCGGCACTACCGTTACCACGACGAGACATCGATGGTGGTGTTTGCAGTGCGATCTTGATACCCCCAGGTGACTCGGTCATCTCTGGCAAGATCTGAGGTTCTATATCTTCCAAATTCAATTGATCTACTTGCTTCCGTGTTGTCGACACAGGTATCTGTTGTCTCTGTTGTTCCATATGTGGTTGCTCATGCAAATCATCTCTTTTCGGTTTCTTATCCTTCGAGATCCACAATTTACTCAATTTCCTCAAGATGTTGTTCTTCTTATTAGACGACATCGAGTCCTGGGCAGACGCCACTGACGAGACCCTTTTTTTACCGTTAATTTGATCTTGCTTATTCGATGAATTCGACGTGTTGACCCGTGTAGAGCTATGAGCAGATTTCGATGATGATACATTAGGTTCGTCATTCAACGTCTGACTATATGAATCAAATACCACATTATTGTTATTATTATTATTGCTCTTGCTTGCCTGAATAGCATTATTCAAGTCAGGTTCCCTATCATGAGACAACATATTCACCAACGTGTTAGCGTTACAACTCCCCTTACGACTATGCTGTCCTCTAGGCGACGCTGTCGATATCGCTTGTGACAACCGCAAGACACTTCTTGATCTGCTCAATTTTCTTCTCTTTTGCAGTTCGAATTTCTTTTCCTTCTCCAACATCAACGACCATATACCACATAACGAATCAGATTTATGTTCATTGACACTTTGCACTAATGATTTGGTATCTATATGTACTCTACTGAGTTTTTTCAATAAATTTTTCTCTAACTTGGTTTGAAATGGCTTGGTCTGCTTGGTTAATAAATTCTCGACAATTTCTAATTGTCTTAACCCGTACACTTCTAAGAACGGATGACTTAATACTTGTGCCAACGATGCTGGTCTCGATTGTGGATTTTTTTGTAATAACATCTTAATCAAATCTATCAATTCAGGCGGCACATCTTCTCTATACGTTGGTTCCACATTTATTATCTTATATTTAGTTTTCAAATCATCATCTTCATCAAATGGCATCCCTCCATAGGTGATAGTGTATAGTATCACCCCAAGTGACCATATATCTACCTGTACCCCGGAGTAAGGTTTCCTATCGATTATCTCTGGTGCCATATAGACAGTGGTACCACAGATAGTCTCTAACATCATATTTTGTTGTGGCAACAATGCATTACTATCTTTCTTACCGGGGAGTTCTCTAGTGAATCCGAAATCTGATAATTTAACATTTTTCTTCTTATCGAGTAAGATATTCTCTAGTTTCAAATCACGATGACAAGAATTCATCTGATGAATATAATAGACACTACCGCATACTTGACTAAAACATTTCTTGATCTTCTGAATCGGTATTCTCTTGAATTTAATCAAATGATCATATAACTCCCCCTCAGGACACCACTCAATGCACATATAGATAAAACAATCTGTAACGATGACCTCGTATAACTTGGTGATATTTGGATGCTTAAACTCTCTTTGATAATACACTTCCCGCACCACGTTAGGATCATCTTTCTTACCTTGCTTCAACACCACTTTGACATGCAACAATTTATGAACAGCGAGAAACACTTTCCCAAATGAACCTTCACCTATCTGTCTCAAGATCTTGTAATTTCCAACTTCTTGTAACTGCGTAAAAGTGGAGAATTGATGCGATAATTCGTTATAACTTTCGGCAAGAAGCGCCTTGGCGTTCCTGTCGTCGATCTTCGACCTGTTCAAGAAGTTCATCTCGTCTTAAAATAAATCCAATTGATCAAGATTCACTTTATTTTATCTGTATCTTTCGTTGTACTCTGACTTTTCTCATTTTTTTATTTTTTTTCTTGGAATTTCGCTTTAGTTTTTACTCTGTGTTAAGACACACATGTAGTTTTTATTATTATGTAAATATATATTCATTAGAGGTCTCCAAATAGAGTGTTCAGAGGACCAGAGCCTTGACCCATCTTCAAGGCTTGGAGCAAATTACGTATTGTGTCTTGGTCAAATTCAAGATCAGCCTCATCATCATGCCCCCCGCTGTCGTCATCAGATTCATCTTCAGATAAGCTGCGCTTGACTGTGTCAGTATTGTCAGTATCAGTGGCTTTGAACTGTGCGATATCTTCATCTTGAAGTTTTAGGGCTTCTTTGCAGAAGAACTCAAAGAAGTCATCTTCATCTATATCGACTTTCTCCTCGGCAAAATATCTCTTGATATTCTCGTTATCAGAGTCAGATGAGTAATCAGAGTCATCGTTGTATATATCATCTTTATCCATTCCTTTGAAAGATGAAGAACTTTGAAATACTTCCTTGAGTCTATTTATCAATTTCTCTTCTTCGATGTCATCTTTCTGGTCTGGGATATTGTCAAATTCGAATTCTGATTTAACAATTTCTGATATTTTCAATCTCTTTTGCAACTCTTCTTGAAGTGAGTCTTGCTCGTAATTATATATTGCTTCCTCATTAGGTGATATACCCTGTTTGATGTTGTAACCCAAATCTCGTAACATGGCAAGACCTCTCAGTATATGGAACCCAATTTTCAGACTGTCTTCTAAGATATCATTTTTGATCAAGTTCAGATAACACAATGCAGGCACTTTGATCTTTAAAGATACGGAGTTTGTCTCATGTGCAGGTTCAATATGTTGCGGAGGTGTCGCTAAGGACTCTTGTATGCTCATTGAAGGTAATGAAATGTGATTGTTACATAATACAGACGCAATTTCACTGGGTACCTCTACTTTGACAGTGAAAATATTCTTCAAGATTGCTTGTGGATACAGTTTCAAATATTCCTTAAACGCCACATCAAGTTCTGGATCTTTCTGCAACTTGAAATTCATTTGCTCCAAATATGTCAAACTCTGTTTTAAAGATAAACTCTTATCACTATAATAATCATTGGGTATCACCACTAATTGCTGATTATTTATCCAAGGTCTATTCAACCCATTATTCGTGTCGAGAAACAGTGGGATATGATCTGCTAATTCGATAAGCAAAAACTCACCTTCATTATCGAAGATGTGTATATACAAGTCTTGGTAACGACTGGAAAAATTGTATAAAAACCATGTGACTAAGGTCTCTTCAAGTAAATTCTCGCCAAACTCTAGACATCCAACAATGTACGATTGGCCATGGTCATGACGGATTTCGATCCTAGGTATCGAAGTAGACCACACATAATGATCTAACCAAGGTTGGAATTCATACTCTATTAACTCGTTATAGATCTTCTCAATAGTCGAGTTCAAGTCTTTCACATAAGGATCAAGATAAAAACATGTGAAACATAGCGTATTCTCCTTTAATGCAAATATTCCATGATCTTTCTCCCAAGGAAACTCAACATCAATAGACTCGGCGAGATTCATATGATTAGTGAGAGATGATGTAGTAGATGGATTTCTATAGAATATTTTTTTATTTTTATGATTTTTTTACTGCAAAATAGTAAGGAAGGGTTCAGATACATCGAGAAACATCGAGTAAATCTTATTAAACCACCTTAATATCTCAATATGGAGTTTCAAAGAGTGAGAATCTGTAAGTTATTGTTTCAACTTCATCATTGAGGTATTTCTTTAGTAAGGATCAAATAATCTAATAAATACATATTCTCCACTTTGACATCAATGAGGGTTTGCCAATAACAAAGAACTTCAGCCTCTTTTCGAATAGCTACAATTTTAGCCATTAATGCACAGAATTTCATTTATTACCATGACATGTGTTCCAATTATGAGGCATCTTATTGTCCATATCATCACGAAATGTAAAAATAGTAGTGTGCCAACACTAATTGTGTCCTAATCAGGAAATTACAGAAAACCAACCATCCCTCCAGATTAAGGTGGCTTGCTTCAAAATTAATGGCATATATATAAACAATATTCATCTTCACTACAATGAGATCAATATCTACTCAATTAAACTATCCAACGTTCAATAAATATATAATTAAATATGAGAAAATTCAAAGGACAAAAAATTACAAAGGAGAAAGATTTCTTCACACATGCAGATAATTTTGACCATTTACAATCTAATCAAAATAGCTTTCATGTCACTTTAGGTGATATACCCAAAGATGAGTTATTGGAAACTGCAGCCTCTATAAATGATGACACTTTTGTGAAATTAGGGCTTAGAAAACATACAGTTTTCAGACCAAGATCAAGAGTATCAAGTGGTAGACTGGCTGATCCTGAGGCGATACTTCCCTCCTATCCACTGCCAACAGTTCCTAAAACTTCATCCAGGTTATTAAATGAAGTTTCAATGTCGATGAATCCACATATAACACCACTGGAGATGACAACTCCACATACTTTCCCAAGGACACTAGCGCCATCAGAGAGGTTCACTCATCACAAGAACATGTTCAGTCCAAGTATTGATCAAAAAGTCGCATCACATCCTAATTTACATAAACATACACATTCAGTGCTACTACAAGAGATCATAGAATCATACTCAGAAGTTGGCGACTTGCCAGACTATCAGAGCCCCTTATCTTCACCAAGATTGGGTAATGGTTCATTACCTGATTTAGTGAGAACCGCTACTGTATCCAATAGTAGTTTCGACAGTATATCGCAATTCTCTTTTGAAGAGTCCATCGAGGACAGATTGAATTTCAGAATGAACGAGCCAGCTACAGAGCAGATATCACCTGTGGTAAGTAACAAACCATTACCACCTATCCCAGTGAAGAAAGTTTCACAATCAAAATACAGAGACTATGAGTTGAAGAAGGAGATGTCAATATCATTGGACCCTGGACCAGTGCTGCCGTGGTCTCCAAGAGCTAGTATCCATCATGAGCCTACAAACAAGTACATATTAACAAGAACTGGTGGTGATAATTTCACTTCACCATTGAATTTTGAGAAAGTGAATCAAGATGAGAACGATTTTGCCAAATTTACAAGAAAATATTCCAATTCATCATCAAAATATTCAAACAGTTCAATTTCATCATCAAAATATTCAAGTAGTTCCAATGAAGATTTACAATTAAAAGATTCAACACAGACAAGAGAGCAACTACAAACAATTTCAAATTTATACCCACAAAGAAATAAGTTCTCACCAAAAAACTATAAGAGGAACTTAACACCTATTATAGAGAAAAACGGTTATGACCCAAGGACAAGTCGATTACATGTAGTCAATTGATTTGATATGTATAGATTTTAACAATAGAATTCTTTTTATGAAATGAAGTAAATGCAATATATTAAACTATAAATCCTCTTTATTAACCAATTTAGCTGCTTTGAATCTACTCATCTTGAGAATATTGCCATGCTCATCAATAGGTTCGAACTCCTGCTCTTCATTACTTTTTTTGAAGTGATTACGATTCAGTATAAGCTTAGTTCTCAAGGCATGATAACCGGCATTGATCTGCTGTGTAAGCACATCCTGGTTTAATGAATAATCATCTTGATCAAACAGCGTGGTGTTGATCAGATCAACTTCTGAATCATTCAATTCTCTCTCGACAATCTTATCTGCCATGATAGGCGCGTTATCTTCTTGCTCTTCAACAGCGACAACCAGAGGAAATTGATCAGTAGTTTCACTTTTTGTATCCAGTTTTTCCGACTGTTTCAGCTCTAAGATCTTATTTATTTTTTCGAAATCACTCAAATTATCAATGACTTCTCCTTCTAAGGCGATATCATCATTGTAAAGACCTAGCACGTATGCTTTAGCCATACCGTCAACATCATCTTGCAATGCAGAATAATCTAATGAAGTCTCAACAACTTCCATATCTGATTTGTCAGCTTCAACTATTTCTTCTCTTCGTATTTCGTCAATGATTGGCTCCTGTTCTTTAATATCATGTTCAACTATGTTTTCAGAAATGGGTCCAAGCTTGACGGCTGACGATTTTTTAGCTTTAGGTCTTGGATTCAAAGATTGTAAATTCTTCTTAAGTGGAGCCAGTGCTGGCTTGGCAGATGCTGCTGGCTGCTGCTTATTAAGGAAATTCTGTTTGAATCTTGATTGTTTCCTCTCAGGTGCAACATCTACTGGTGTTAACAAATCTGATAATTCCAGCAGTTGAGAACTGAAATTTAATTTAGGTCTATTCACACGTAATGTAGGCATCTCATCAGGAGTTTCTACTATTAACCTTTCCTTAATGGTTTCAGAAATAACCTCTGTCATCAAAGATTTATGGTCATAGGAAGTTTCAGTATTGTCCTTATCGTTATGCAGAAGTCTTGTCTGCTTGAATAAGCTTTTCTTCAAATGGGTATTATCTATCTTCTTTAATTCTTCACTGACATTCTCTATTTCCTTAACTTGTTCTAAATTTTCTGTATTAAATTTAACTGTTTTAACCGTTTTCTTAGTCTTTGATTTTAATGCTGATTTTAATGCTGGTTTCTGTCCTGGTTCTGATTTCGTGCCAGTTTTGTTTCTTAATGAGTTGATCTGCTGCATTAATAAATTATTGACCAGATTGTCTCTTGGCTCAAAATCGTAGTCATCATCATCCTCGTCTTCTTCTTGTTCCTCTATTTCCCAGTCTTGATACTCGTATTCTTCTTCTCCATCATACTCGTTTGGTTCATCTTCCATAAGATCATCCGCAATGAGCTCTAACTCAAGCATTGCTTCTCTGGGTATTGTTGGTGTAGGTTGCGTATCTTGAGATTCAGAAGGTTCCTCTAGTACTGGTTCCTCCTCTATCTTCTTTTTAGATGCAAGTTTTGATTTAAGATTTTTCTCAAAATCACTAAGTCCCTTTGGTTCATTATTTGATGAACTTGAACTCAGTGGTTCATTCTTATTGGCTATGATTCCCATATCTTCAAATAATTCCATTATTTGATTATTATCAATTTGATCAACAGGTTCTTTAGACTCGATATCATCACCTCCAACTTGAGGCAAAGCCTGTCCTCTTATGGCATTACCTAACTCATCTATTTCTTCTTTGATGTCCATGAATGGTAAACCTTCTTCATTCTTATTATCAAATGGTGCATCATTACTAATCTCCTTCTCTGACTCCTTCTTTGGTACATCAGCAACTTTAGCAACTGGTTTGTTCTCAGTAGTTTGTGGTTTTCCAAAAGACTGCGGTGTCACCGATGAGCTAATAACATTACCATCATCATCTAATTCTTCCCTTATCTCCATCAATGGTAACTCATCCTTCTCATCTTCCACATCATTTGTCGCTGTTAATTTCTCAAAGAGGGCAGCTAATTTGATAATACTCTGTTCTTTCAAAGTCTTTTCTTCCATCAACTGATTTATCATCGAATTATTGGCCAGTCTCTTATTATTCAACAGATTATTGGAAACGGAGTAAAGCTCGTTTGTGGTTGCAGAAGTTATCTTTCTTAACTCTGTCGATAACCTTAAAAATAACTCATTTTCCTTATTAAGATACTCTAATTTTTCATCTATCTTCCTCAAATTGTCCTCAATATTCTTCAAAGGACTCTCACCTTTATTCATCTTACCTACTTGATAAAGTATCCTTTATATGTCAAATTTTTCAAATTTGCATTTTACAAAATATTTTTTTTAAACAAAGAAGAAAATTTTAGAAATCTCAAGAGAGAGATGAGAAGAAGTTAAGGAAGTTCCAACAATATGCCACCATACGGACAGATAATAATAGGACCTCCTGGCTCAGGGAAGTCCACTTTTTGCAATGCTATGAATCAGTTCATGAACAGTATAGGGAGAAACTCCCATATAGTGAATCTTGATCCAGCTAATGATAGATTACCATATGATGTGAGAATAGATGTACGAGACTTCATCACATTGGAAGAGATAATGGAAGAACATGTGTTGGGACCTAATGGTGGGTTGATATATGCTTTAGAGGTGTTTGAACATAGTATAGATCTGTTTATCGCAGAGGTGAAGAGGATAGTGGTCAAAGATAGTTGTTATATAATATTTGATTGCCCCGGCCAGACAGAGTTATTCACAAATAATCAAGTGATGAACAAGATTTTCAATAGATTGGTCAAAGAATTGGATTTCCGTTTATGTGTTGTCTCGCTAGTGGACTGTGTTAATCTCGTGAAACCATCGAATTATATAAGTATGCTTTTGTTAACGTTGAGATCAATGTTACAATTAGATTTGCCACAAGTGAATATTTTCAGCAAGATTGATCTTTTGAAAAATCACATAACGGGGATGCAACATAAAGATTCAGAGGGGAAAATGCATAGTGGATTACCGTTTGAATTGCAATACTATACGGAAGTACAAGATTTATCATACTTGATACCATACTTAGACCAAGAGAATAACAATTTCACATTCAAGAGTTTCCAAGAGAATTATCACAAGTTGACCTCAGCTATAGCTGAATTGATTGAAGATTTCAATTTAATTCAATTCGAAGTTGTATCGGTAGATGACAAGAATTCTATGATTAATATCTTGTCAATCATAGACAAGGCTAATGGGTACCTTTTCGGGTCCAATGAACTCGGTGGTGACTCTATATGGACCGATGCCTTAAGACAAAGCTCATTGGGTAATTTCACCCAAGTAGATTTACAAGAACGTTGGATAGATGAAAAGGAGAAGTACGATAAAATAGAACTGGAGCAGAGAAAACTGTTGGTAAAGGAATTGAATTCTAAAAACCAACAGTTAGATAGACCTTTAGACCCCGAAGAGGATTGGGAACAAGCTGTTAAAGACTGGGAAAGTAAAAATGGTAAGCTGTTTGTGAAATAACTTATGTATTTTTATGTATATATTTATCTAGATCAAATTTTATCACTATTGGCAAGCACCACTTGAGCCTCAGTTAACTCATCTTCATTCAAGCTAGACTCATTACCACTGATATACTCTTTCAAATCCTCGACGAAATCCTTGTATTTTTGTTGTAAAGTAGGTATCAAATTTTGAGTCTCGTTCAATACTTGAGTTTGTTTCTTTATCTCATACTGTAACTCTTCATCTTGATCTGGGCTCTTCTCCAATTTGTCAATGACTTGTTTCTGCTCTTCTAATTCCAATTTGTAAAGGGACACGTCTTTCGAAAGCCTGTTCAAGGCATTGATCTTGATCTTCAACAGAGATGGTGCCATTTCTATGAGTTGTCTAATTATATCTATATCTATATCTATACTTCTACTTCTATATGGGAGTCTCGCGTTTTAGTTTTGTTAATGAGACTGTTACTGACACGAGTCAACAACAAAATGGCAGACCATTTCAATTTCAATTTTTTTGGATTTTTTGCCATCGAAATCTGTGACAAGGCAAGATATCTAGACAGATAAAGATATAAAGATACAAACAATGCCAGCTGTAATTACTAATGAGGGAAGTTTAGAGTCTGTGATGGTCTCTGTGGCACCATTGGTGTTGCTTTCCGTGGTGGATCATTATGATAGAATCATAAACAAGAATTCAGACTCTGCTTTCAACACAAATAGTTCTAAGAGAGTTGTTGGTGTTATCTTGGGTGATAATTATTCAAGTAAGCATTCAATTAAAGTAACTAATTCATTTGCAATCCCATTTGAAGAAGATAAGAAAAATCCAGATATTTGGTTTTTAGATCATAATTTTATTGAATCAATGTTAGAAATGTTTAAGAAGATTAATGCAAAGGAAAAATTAATTGGGTGGTATCATTCAGGACCAAAATTAAGATCATCAGATTTGAAAATTAATGAACTGTTTAAGAAATTCACTCCAAATCCATTATTATTAATAGTAGATGTCAATTCTACAGATCCAATTGATATTCCAACAGATTCTTATTTAGCAGTAGAAGAAATTAAAGATGATGGTTCAGCACTGGAAAAGACTTTCTTACATTTACCATCAATTATTAAAGCCGAAGAAGCTGAAGAAATTGGTGTAGAACATCTTTTAAGAGATATTAGAGATCAAGCTAGTGGTAATTTGTCGATCAAATTAACTAATAATTTTAAATCTTTAAAATCACTTAATGAAAGATTGTCAAATATTATCAATTATTGTAATAAGATATTATCCGGTGAATTACCAATAAACAATGTGATATTACTGAAATTACAAGATATCTTTAATTTATTACCGAACTTGGTTAACGTATTGGAAGATAATAGAGGTAAAGAGATTATAGGACAATCACAACTGTTAGCTAAGCTGTTCACTGTAAAGACAAACGACGAGCTTATGATGGTTTATATCAGTAGTTTGGTAAGATCAATCATTGCATTCCATGACTTGATAGATAATAAATTAGAAAATAAGATTACTGAACTGAAAAATGAAAAAATCGATTCCGAAGAAACGACAAAGGAAACAGATGACGATGCATCAGTAACGGGTAAATCTGAAAAGACAGATGCAGATAACGATGTAGAGATGAAGAAGTGAAATTTGTTATATAATTTGCATATACTGGAATTGAATTTATCTATGTTTTGTAATTTTACTTCAACTTGTGTCGTGCACGAGAAAAACAAAAATAAATTTTTTTCTCTTTTTGCTTGTCGCCAGATTGGAAAAGCAGCTTTGTAGAGGTAGAAATTGAATCTGGTTTTAAATAAAGTAGGGAGATTTAGAGTGGGAGTCTTGTAATTAGGTTACATTATTGCTATAATCAAGGGAGGAGATCATTAGGAGACGTGATATTAAAGTTTCAAAATCCATATTAGATCATCATAACTGGAGATCGATCAAAGTATATTTCTTAATCCAAGACCAGTTATAGAGATATGGTTTTCCCACATCGCCTTATACCACAAGAACCATCGAGGTTCTTTGTGACAAATGTGGTATCTGTGCTATTAAAGCCATACAAGACAAATTTCAATTCCAATATGCATATTCAAAAATTGATACATTACCAAAGACCCATATCGGTGAATTTTTTCTCAAATAAGTATCAAGTACAGTTGAAACAATTATACTCGACAAGTGTGATAAATAAGAACAGTAACGTGACACGTGAAGACGAGAGCTTTCTTGAGAACGTCGCGAAGAGAACACTTAATTGCCAACCGCACACGGAGTCAGTGAAGACAGATCATATACCATTTGAAGTCAAATCTAAGACACCTCAATCTATACAATCTTCGGATCAACAAAAGAGTTTGAAAAAATTAACTGACCCCTATTTGACGTTGACCAAACCGAATTTAACGTTTTTGGTGATGTTATCTGCCATTTGCTCCTACGTCATATCACCGAATTCCGTGGGTTTATCACAATTGGTTTATTTAACATTAGGTACCGCTTTAAGTTCAGGTGCTGCAAATCTGATAAATATGGGTAGAGAACCGGAATTTGATAAGAAAATGCAAAGAACTTCAAAGAGACCAGTGGTGGTGGGTAAAGTAAGTCCAAATCAGGCATTCACATTCGCTGGTGTCACGGGTACTTTAGGTTGTACAATGTTATATTTTGGTGTTAACCCTACAGTTTCAGCGTTGGCGTTTCTCAATATAATATTGTACTCTTGGATCTACACTTCGTTGAAGAGGCGCTCGATCTTAAACACTTGGGTCGGTGCCATCGTCGGGGCTATCCCACCGTTAATGGGATGGGCCGCTGCTTCGTCATTGTTAGACCCAGGTTCATGGTGTCTTGCTGGGCTTTTATACGCATGGCAATTTCCTCATTTCAACTCATTATCACATAATATTCGTAAAGAGTACAAAAATGCCGGTTACGTGATGACGGCTTTTGAGAACCCTAAGTTGAATGCAAGAGTAGCATTACGTTACTCATTATTGATGTTCCCATTATGTTACGGGTTAACTTATTTTGACATCACAGATAAATATTTCCCCTATGATAGCTCAATCTTGACTGCATGGATGTCATATTGGGCTTTCAAATTTTGGGCTCAACAACGTAAAAATTATGGCAGCTCTGGTGCCACTAAGGAAGGTATCGCGTTGGCGAATATCTATGCAAAGAAAATGTTTTGGGCTAGTGTTTGGTATTTACCTGGTGTTTTAGTACTAGGTATGTTGCATAAGAAAGGTCAATGGGATAGGTTTTTCCCTCCAGATAATGCGAATGGTAATTCTGTAACTAGTTTCGTATAATTCCTGTATAAAATTAAAAGAATAAGTCATATATATATCTATTGAACTAATTGTAGAAACTCATACAGTTGTAAAACTCATATATCGTAAAAAGCTCATATAAAGAAAAAAAATATTTAAAACTTGTGATTTACTGTTTGTTTTATAAGTAAATAACAAAGCGGTAAGATGTATATGCCAAATCTCGCACCGAGAGATGATGCCCATCGGTTATGGCTCGACGGCAACGATGAGAATGAGCTCAATCCTCATATCCAGCCACTTTCATCTTATTCGCCAGCGTACCCTGGTTCGTTGAATAGGGTCAAGATAGATCAAACAAGGCGATCAGAGTTTTTCAAACTGATTAAGAATAACGATAAGATTGATCCTACATTGAATGTGAATAATTTGATAAGTTCCGAGTATTTACAAGGGTTTGAGAAATTAGGTTATGATTATTTAAAACCTATTGGATTGAATAAGACAATGAGGCAATTAGACGAAGAGAGACATGAAATGGAAGAATTACAAAGAAATAATAATAATGGAGATTTTTACGGTAATGAAGAAGAAGAAGAAGAGGAAGTCGATAACGCAGCCGTTGCCATCTCAGGTACTGGGATAGTTATGGGAGCTCAGCTGGACTCAGCAACTGCACACGATGAAGAAAGTTTTGATGCCTTGTTAGCGGAAAATACAAGATCAATGAATAACTCTGCAACCTCGGGTATTGTTCATGATCAGTTCCAATTCGAGAATAACCAGGATTTTATGGCTGAAGATGAAGAGTATCAGGATGATCATTCAATATCGATGGATTCAGATACTAATACTTCGAGAAGGATAGTAAGATCGATTCCTATCTATATGGGAGCTAACACATTAACTGCCCCGCAACCGGCCCAAGGCTACGAGACTAGATCATACTATAGACACGTATCCAATGGCAGTGTTAGTGGGATGTCAAGTTTACGTAATGAAGTGAGAATAAGTAGTGTTAATAGTGATTACGATATATAGTCTTATTTATACCACATTGCTAGCTTTAACTCTAACTTTTGCTAATACATCTTTATTCTTATCGAAACAGTCAACTTTAGCACTTTGTAAATACAAAGCTGGGTTCATCCATTTACCGCATGAACATCTCGAACCTTGCCAACAGTAACCGCCAATTTTAGAGTCACATTTCGTGCAGAGAAATTTCCCCTCTAATTCACCTTTACTCAACTCGTCTTTCATCCATATGATCGGTTCCAAAAAGAAATGCGAACACGTCTTGGACAGCTCTTGCAGTGAGATCAAATACTTAGAATTCAGCGCCATTCTAATGAACTGACTCTGTTTAGAATCTTCATCGGGAACTTCATGTTCAATAATCTTCGCCGATGAGGCCAACGTGGCACGACACTTCTTGCATCGCACTTCAAGATTCGCCGCATCACTCGCGCCAGAGTCATAAAACTCCTCGTCGTTGATCAAGCTCGCACCAGATGGATCCAATTTCAACAGATACGATAATTTGAATTCCCTATACTGTGGGCTCTGCAACAACGTGGCATCGTCCATGCCTTGCTCTTCGTACAACAGCAATTGCTCAGCGAAGTAGTCATTCACCCCGATAGGCATCTTTCTCTTGATAGCATATAACAGTTTATCCTTACTCAAATGGTAATGCTGCATCAAGAACAGTGCACAAAACGTCACTGAGCGAGAAACACCTTGGGCGCAATGGATCAATATACTGGTTCTGTGTTTCTTCAGCGTGTGGTCGTTCCCGAAGAGCGCATCTCTGATGAATTTGTTGCATTCGGGGATGTACTGTAAGATATCTGTGTACTCGTCATCGTTTATCTCGATTTGTTTGTGGTTGTATTGGGAAGTGTACTGTTTCGGTATCGCACCTGGAAGCACTGAAAGGATATGTGTGATGTTGTATTCATTCAGCAAGTCGACACCGCCGTTTAATGGCTCAATAGACGACACATAGATGCCTCCAAGTATTCTTTCCATCTTTGATACTCCTAATACTCTTAAGTGTAAGAAATTTTTTATTTTTTTAAAAGATTGAAATTTTTTCTTTAAAGCTCATCTCTACAAAAGATAGATGTAATTACATAAAATGAATATTTTTAAATTGATCTAAAAACTTTTAAAAATTAAATATATGAATTGATCATTGCGTGATCAATACCCACCACATTCATCATATCTTGGCGTCTCTTCCCACGATGTTTTCTAACCCATAGATAGTCTCATCCATCATCTCATCGTATCTTGGATAATCAGTGAAACCCTTACCACCTGGACCACTAGTATAGAATCCGTCTCTATTATATGGAGTCAATGGTAAACCTTTTTCTAATCTATCTGGAAGATCTGGGTTCGAGGTGAAGAATCTTCCATACGAGATCAAAGTTCTGTTATTACTATCGACGTCTCTCATTGTAGCTTCATAATCGTTTGTGTAATTACCTGCTCTGATAACGTTACCCTTCCAATGCTTATAAATGAACTCATTACTACCTTCGATCTCAGAAGATACTAATTTGAAATTCGACACTCTTGGCTCGATGAAATGCACATAGGCTAATCTCTTCCCACTAGCAGCCCTTTTCTCCAATTCTTGTAAGATATAAGTATAAGTTGGAGTTGGATCCTCTGTGAATCCCATACCACCGAAACGTCCCCAAGGTGAGAATCTGACACCTACCCTCTCGTGACCGATCTCAGCGACGACTTTGTCGATGATGGTGAACATCAATCTAGCTCTATTTTGAATAGAACCACCGTACTCGTCTGATCTTTGATTAGATACTTCTTGTAAGAATTGGTCTAATAAATACGAATTCAGTGAATGAATTTCCACACCATCGGAACCGGCCTTGATGGCCCTTATTGAGCTCTTGACATACTGGTCTATAACGTCTTTAATCTCTGTCTTCGTCAATGGTCTCAACTCATTTTGCGTCTCTTTGGCTTTTTGTTGTGCAATATCGTCTATATAAATGTTAGATGGTGACGTGTATGGGAAACCCTGGGCTTGCAAGAGCAGCGGATCAGCTTGTCTTCCCAACCCCCAAAGCTGAGTGAAGATAAATGAGCCGTTATTATGAATTTTGTCAAACACTTTTGACCACAGTTTCTGTTGTGCATCGTTATACATACCAGGTACCCCTAAGCAACCACCGTATTTGGCACCGATATATGTACCTTCGGTGATCATGAACGTACCAGGTCTTCTAGATCTTTGCTCGTAGTAATCTGCCACGAGCTCGGTAGGTGTATAGTTATCACATCTAAATCTTGTTAAAGGTGGTAACACGACTCTATGTTCCAGTAAGCAATTACCAATTTTTATTGGTTTAAATAAATTTGTATCCTTTAATGGGAATCTCTTTAGTGTTGCACTCATTTGTTATTGATTTGATAATGGAATTGAAAATTTTTTGACAATAGTGGAAAAAATTTGTATATATAATAATAAATGACAATTTAAGTTAGGGATGTAATGTAAATGATAAAAATAGATAAAATCTATATATGAGAATATTATATATAGATATGAGATAAAATGGGAATATAATATAATATAATATAATATATTATGACAAATTCTAAAACATGAAATCCTAAAAAAGTCAGACTACAAATTAAAAATATTAAAAATTGATAAACCCAATTGAAATATCGGTTTACTTCATATTGTAACAAAAACAAGACATAGTGAAAAATTTATCTGGATCTCTGCAGCTGCAGCATCTCGCAATAATCGCTGAAAGTCACCACGGATTGCGCAATCCTTAGGGGCTGTCCCGTTAGAGACAAGCCATATCCAGTAACTACTCTATACAGAAGTCTATTGAAGGAAAAAAATATAAATCATATAAATCAGATACAGAAGGTACCACATCGGGCAAGCGAGCAAGGATCTCCGCCGTTTTTTGTTTGCTGTGGGTCTTGGGCAGCGGTCCAACCGCGGGTAACTGCAAACTCTACCGGTGCTGCTCCGATGTGCCTAGTGCTTGCAACTGATGCACTGGAGCGATAAGGGTGAGAAAAAGAAAGTAATTGGTATTTATATAAATTTGATTCGTTGCCAATATACATACACATTTATAACATCCAATATATACATTTATATTATTATAAACCATTTTCACTTCTATTTATCTTATTTATTCATTAAATCAAATATACTTTGATCTTATATTTTTTTGCTCATATTAATAATATACCTATACAAAAATGGCTCCAACAGCTGTTACATCACAGGATCCAAGTCCCATTAGAAAACCTGATAATGCCAATATCACAGAACTTGATCCTTCCTTACAACATATAGGTTTCACAGATACTTTACAATTCTATTTAAATGGTCGATTACAAAAATTGAAAAATCCAAACCCTGAAGGTGCTTTGATCGATTATATAAGGGAACAACCAAATTTAACTGCAACAAAGATGCCATGTGGTGAAGGTGGTTGTGGTGCCTGTTCCGTCGTGCAGGCCACTTTCAAAAACGGTGAAATCCATTTCGAAGCTGTGAACTCGTGTCTTGTTCCTTTGATCTCCATCGACGGTACCCATATCATCACCGCTGAAGGTATCGGATCCACCGAGAATCCTCACCCTATCCAAGAACGTATCGCGAAATTCCACGGTTCGCAATGTGGGTTTTGTACCCCAGGTATCGTGATGAGTCTTTATGGCTTGTTAAGAGCCAATAACGGTCACGTCTCTAAAGATGAGATAACTGAGGCCTTGGATGGTAACCTTTGTAGATGTACTGGTTATATGCCTATATTGGATGCCGCATTCACTTTTGCCTACGATAGTGATAACTACAACAAGACAAAGAAATTGGAATTGGAAAGTGTCTTGTTCAAATCAGAAAATAGTGGTCCTATGAAAGGTTGTGCCAGAGAAGATTGTTGTCAAAAGACCAAGAAGGCAAAACCTTGCTCTTCAGAGAAGACCTGTTCTAAAGGAGCAGATTGCTGTAAACTGAGTCCAAAGGAACCAGAAATCACGACAGAGAACCCGGAAACGGAAATCGATATGAACTTGTTGTTCACTCCAAATGGATTACCTTTGAAACCATATCAACCAGAGGATGATTTGGTTATGCCAAAGGGGTTGGCTACATACACCAAAAAGCCAATCTTCTACGGTAATGATTACAAAGTCTGGTTCAGACCAACTACGAAACTCGAACTTTTACAAATCTTGAGAGCTTATCCAACTGCTAAAGTGGTAAGTGGTGCCTCCGAGGTGCAAATCGAAGTCAGAATCAAGGCTAGTGATTATAAGAGAAGTGTCTTCGTTAACCATATTGACGAATTACAAACTTGGGAGTATATAGAGGGTAAAGGTTTACTCATTGGTGGTAACTTGCCCCTCACACAATTAGAACACATCTCTGAGACTTTATGTGAAAAATTGTCCCCACAAAGATCACAAGTGTTTAAGATGATTGCAACACAATTGAAATATTTCGCCGGTAGACAAGTGAGAAATGTCGCTACACCAGCAGGTAACATTGTCACTGCTTCACCTATTGCAGATTTGAATCCTATCTTGGTCGCATGTAAGGCCACTATTTTCTGCACTAGATTGAATCTGAATGATGAATTGGAAAATTTCGAATTAAGCATGGACGATTTCTTTATTGGTTACAGGAAACATAAATTACCAGCCAACGCCTTGATCACCCAGGTGTTCATCCCAGAAACTGAAGAAAACGAATTTATCCACTGTTACAAGCAAAGTAAGAGAAAAGATGACGATATCGCCATTGTCACCTCTTGTTTACGTATCAAATTGGCTTCAGACGGTACCATTGCCGACTCATCATTGGTTTACGGTGGTATGGCCCCAATGACCGTGAAATCTCCAAAGACTCAGGAATTCTTATACGGTAAATCCATCCATGACAGCTCGGTCATTGAAGGTGCTGTGGATTGTCTTGATAAGGATTTCCCATTGAAATTTGATGTTCCAGGTGGTATGGCTTCATATAGAAGAACCTTGACATTTTCATTTTTCTATAAGTTCATCAATTATATCTTGTCCAAGTTGGAAAAGACCATTGATGAGACCACTTTGAAACCTATCACAAGAGAACATCCAAACGGTTACAGAGAATTGATCCAGCCATTCAAGGAGAACATTGTTGGTTCTTCGATCCCCCATGTCAACGCATTGAAACAAGCCTCAGGTGAAGCCCAATACGTCGAGGATATCCCACCATTCTATAACGAAATCATCGGTGTTCAAGTCTTATCCACCAAGGCCCATGCCAAGATCGTATCTGTGGACTGGACCCTGATTTACCAAGTTGACACCGTGGTCGGTTACGTTGACATCAACGATTTACCTTCTAAGGAAGTCAACAAATGGGGTGCTTTGCCATTCGGTAAGGAAGAATTCTTCGCTGAAAAGGAAGTGACATTTGTTGGGCTGACCATCGGTGTTGTCTTTGCCACTAATAAAGAAAGAGCCGCTGAGCTGGCTAGATTGGTTAAAGTCGTCTATGAAGATTTACCTGTCATCATCACCGCTGAAGACGCCGTTAAACAAAACTCATTCTTCGAGCAGGCTACAAGAACTATTATCAAGGGTGATTACGAGACAAATTTCGCCAATGCTAAATATAAATTCGAAAATACTGTCAAATTTGGTGCCCAAGAACATTTCTATTTTGAGCCACAAAATTGTGTTGTCATCCCAGAAGAAGGTGGAGAATTGAAAATCATTTCATCTACACAGAATCCAACAGAAACTCAGGAATACGGTGCTAGAGTCACTGGAGTCCCAATGCATAAAGTCGTTGCCAAACTGAAGAGATTAGGTGGTGGGTTCGGTGGTAAGGAAACTAGAGCTGTGCAATTATCATCAGTGGCATGTGTTGGTGCTAAGAAGTTCAATAGACCAGTGAGAATCACCATGTCTCGTTATGACGATATGTTAACCTCGGGTCAAAGACATCCTTTCTTCATGAAATGGAAATGTGGTTTAGATGAAAATTACAGAATTGTTGCATTTAAGCTGGAATTGTATGCCAACGGTGGATGCTCCATGGATCTTTCACAAGGTGTCTTGGATAGAGCCGTCTTACATGCTCAGAATCTGTATCATTTCGAAAATTGTCATATCGTGGGTAAAGTTTGTAAGACAAATATCGCATCTAACACTGCGTTTAGAGGGTTCGGTGGTCCACAAGGTATGTACTTGGCTGAATCTATGATTGTTGATATCGCTGAGAGATTGAATATCGATGTCGACATGTTACGTGAGATTAATTATCATGATCCATCAGATAAGAGTCAGACTACTCCATATAAGCAAAAAGTTTCTGATGATTACACAGTTACTGATTTAGTCAAGCAAAATATGGAAACCGCGAAGTTTGATGAAATTAAAAAGGATGTTGAAACTTTTAACTCTAAATCTAAATGGATCAAGAGAGGTTACGCTCACGTTCCAACTATGTTTGGTGTCTCATTTGGTGCCACATTCTTAAATCAAGCTGGTGCTTTGATTCATATTTACCATGATGGTTCTGTCTTAGTCAGTCATGGTGGTGTTGAGATTGGTCAAGGTTTAAACACAAAGATGATTATGATCGTTGCCGAAGAGTTGAACGTGCCAGTTGAAAAGATCATGATTAGTGAAACGTCGACACAAGCAGTTCCTAACACCTCTGCCACCGCTGCCTCTGCGGCATCAGATTTGAACGGTATGGCTTGTAAAGCTGCATGTGACAAATTGAATGAAAGAATGGCTCCTATTAGAGCTAAGCATCCTGATGCAACATTCGATGAATTAGTTCATCATTGTTACTTTGAAAGAATCTCATTATCTGCTACAGGTTTCTATAAGACTCCTGATATCGGTTATCAATTCGGTGTCGAGAACCCATTACCTCCATTCTTCTACTTCACTCAAGGTTCCGCCATCTCTGAAGTCGAAGTCGACACACTTACCGGTGACTGGTCTGTCTTGAAGAGTTATATCAAGATGGATATCGGTAGACCTATTAACCAGGCCATTGACTATGGACAAATTGAAGGTGCCTTCGTACAAGGTATGGGATTATTCACCATTGAACAAAGTTTATGGTTCAACCATAACGGTGCCTTAGCGACTAGAGGTCCAGGTAATTACAAGATTCCTGGTTTCAAAGACATCCCACAGACATTCCACATCTCGATGTTGAATGACCGTAAATTCGAGCATTTGAAAACCGTGAAGAGATCAAAGGGTATTGGAGAACCACCATTATTCCTTGGAAGTTCTGTCCATTTCGCTATTAGAAACGCTATTAAGAATGCAAGAAAAGAGCACGTAAGCGAATCAAGCGATGAACCAATGCCATTTATCAGTCCATTGACTACTGATAGAATTAGAAATAATATTGGTGATTTCTTATATGAAAAGGCCAAAGTTCCAATTGAAGGTAAAGAATTCTTCATTGAACTGTAATTTAAATATCTATATATGCATTTTTATAAAAGCTATTTATTCTAGGCTTTGACTACTGTAGAACCCTGATCTAGCTCTTCATCAGATGAGATGTTCCAAATTTGATAAATTAAGCGCTACCTTTTTTGCTCGTGGGTGCAAAGAATTACCCGTTCCGGTAGTCCAGCGGATTGATTGCAAAGCTGTAAATTGTGATTGGTTGCGGGGACACGCTCTATCTCCTCTCTTTCTCTCTCTATCTATCAAAACAAAAAATCACATGGAAATTTTTTCCTTCTCCAACTCTGAGCAAACGGTCAGCCAGACTTTGTGACTTTTTTTGCGTAATCTCTTAGTATATAAGTTTCTCATGTCGCCTCCTTGTTGAAGTGATAAAGATTATAGTGATATAGGAGTCTTTATTAATTATATATACAGGATCATGTCAAATACAAAGAAGAACCCTCCAGTTATGACAACCTCTCAAGGTTGTCCTATTAAGGATCCATTTCAAACTCAAAGAATTCCAGTTGCCGATTACCCAAATTCAAAGAATGTAGGTCCTTTGTTATTACAAGATTTTCAATTGATCGATACACTTGCCCATTTCGATAGAGAAAGAATCCCAGAAAGAGTTGTCCACGCTAAAGGTGCCGGTGCCTACGGTGTCTTTGAAGCCACCGATGATATCTCTGATATTTGTAAAGCTAAATTCTTGAAAAAAGGTACAAAGACAAGAGGTGTTACTAGATTTTCCACTGTTGGTGGTGAAAAGGGATCTGCTGATACTGCAAGAGATCCAAGAGGTTTCGCTACTAAACTTTACACTGAAGAAGGTAATTTGGATCTTGTTTATAACAATACTCCAGTTTTCTTCATTAGAGATCCAATTAAGTTCCCACATTTCATCCATACTCAAAAGAAAACCCCTCAAAAGAATACAATGGATAACAATAATGCATTCTGGGATTATTTAACGACTAACCAAGAATCAATTCATCAAGTTATGGTCTTATTCTCAGATCGTGGTACCCCTAAATCTTATAGAAAGATGAACGGTTACTCTGGTCATACTTATAAATGGTATAATGAAAAGGGGGATTGGCATTACGTTCAAGTCCATATGATCTGTGATCAAGGTGTTGAATCACTCACCGTGCTGGAACTGACCAAGATTGCAGGTGAAAATCCAGATTATACCACTGCTGATTTATTCGATAATATTGAAAAGGGTAATTTCCCATCATGGACTTGTTATATTCAAACAATGACCCAGGAGCAACTGAAAAAATTACCATTCTCAGTATTCGATTTGACTAAAGTTTGGCCACATAAGGATTTCCCATTAAGAAAATTTGGTAAATATACCTTAAATGAAAATCCAAAGAACTATTTCGCCGAGATTGAACAACTGGCCTTCTCACCATCTCACACTGTACCAGGTATGGAAGCCTCATTTGATCCTGTCTTACAATCAAGATTATTTTCATATCCAGATACTCATAGACATAGATTAGGTACAAATTATAACCAAATACCAGTTAATTGTCCATTGAAATCAGGTGTTTGGAACCCTGTTATTAGAGATGGTGCTATGCAAACTAATGGTAACTTAGGTTCAACTCCAAATTATTTGGATACTACTTGTCCTGTTAAATTTGGTACTACATCAAATTTCGGTAATAAAGAGGAACAATATATTGGTGAACTGATCCCATTCCATTGGAAAGTCACTGAACAAGATTTTATTCAACCAAGAGCCTTATGGAAAGTCTTGGGAAGACAACCTGGTCAACAAGAAAATTTCATTAGTAACGTTGCTGGTCATATTGCAAGTGTAAGACCTGATATAAGAGAAAGAGTTTATCTGTATTTTAATAACGTTTCTACTGAGATTGGTGAAGGTATTAGAAAAGTTGTTGAAAAGGAGAATAAGGCCAAATTGTAATTTATCTTTTTAATTTATTATAATTTATTATATTCAATATCGTTATCTTGTAGTGTATCTTGTAGTACATCCGGTAGTGTACTATTTTTATAATAACACGCATTAGGTAATTGCAAGCGTTGATTGATGCGCGGGATTCGATTACCAGATCGGGTAACTTAAAGAGCCGCTATCTATCTTCTCTCTTTGTATGGTTTATAAGGATGAATAATTGCACCATAATTTTTATAATTCAAATTAAAATATCATATTTATTAAAATATTCAATTAACTATATAATAATGGAACCAACCAATACTTCATCATCTTCTAAACCATCATCATGTTGCTCTGGTGCTTCATGTAAATGTGGATCAGGTTGTCAATGTCCTTCATGTAATACAACAAAATTATAAATATTCCAAGTAAAGAGAATCAATTGATGATACGGTATATATTTATTATTGTGGATTTATGAAAGCTGGATAAACTAGTTTATATACAGTTTGGAGTTTAATAGGATTTAATTCAAATGATTTTTAGGATTTAAATTGTGTTGTAGATATGGGTAGTGGACTTTTATATATGTCTGATCTCAATGGAGTGTATGATGTAGATCGTAAGATAAAGGTACAGGATTCCCATATGATCTAAGCTCATCGGAGTGTATGATGTAGATAATAAGATTTACAAAGTGGATTCTTTTGAGATGAGTGTGATCTCATCAGAGTGGTTCTCTAGTTTGGGCCAAATTGTCTCCCCATTTGGATATTCCAATCTCTACAATTAGACAGATCAATACAACTACAATGCAATTGAAACACTTGTAGAACTTTATTTAATACATAATAGTAAACTGTTTCATTGAAAATCATCTTCACCATATCATTTTAAAAGCAAAAACTTCATAAAGCCTGTTATGAAATAAAACTAAGAAATCGTCAGCAATTCATATAAACAAGCAATCTTCTATAAAGATGAAAGAAGAGCAGATACACCTAATAAACCACCGATAAAGAATGCAAATTTCTTATTTGGATTCTCACCAACAAAAGCAGGCAGATTAATACCAGCGGCACCTGATGAAGATGATGAAGCAGCGCTTGATGATGATCCAGATTCAGAACTTGAACCACCTGTAACTGAACTTGCCAGTGAATTTGTTACTGATGAGGCGGCAACGTTAGCACTACCTACTAATGATGAGGCAGTATTTTGAACAACTGATTGTGCATTTGATAATATTGAAGACATCTTTTATACGTTTATTTTTAGATAGTTTATACTCAGAATCATAAAATCAAAGGAATAAGGCCATTTATATAATCTAAGCAAATTTCACAATAATCGATTTACATTTATATATAATAAGACATTCAAAAGCAATTGACAGTTTTATTCTAATTATAGTTTTCATCGGCTCTGCCTTAGACTTTCACGACGCGACACCCACTATATGGAAATCAAACCGCAGCATACATATACCGGGGATTCGGTCACAACTGTGGGAATTCAATCGGATTTATTTGAAACTACTATATTTACACGTGGCGTGGAGAACTTAATTTGCAATAGCAAAGTTGATTCGGTTTACTTGCATAAGCATTAAACGCCCTTTAAGAAGTCTTTTTTTTCATCTTGATCTTCATATTTTTGTTATGTAATAACATGAAATTTCACATTAATAGCAATTATCCTAGATGTGGCGGTAGTGTAGTGTTAGAGAGTGTGATAATTGTGTCTGAGATAGACTACGTTTCATACGTTCTATATGTTTCATCCATAATGTAAAGCTAAATTATCGTGACAGTGATGATTACAATTTGCCCGATTGGGAAGTCGTGGAAGGGACCCCTGACATATTTCGAGGGACGATCATTACATCATTTAAACAACCTACCGAGGTATAGCCATATTGTTCTCGACTAATTAGTAGTCTTGTGCACTTTGAGGGGGCTTGATTTTCTTTAATTGTTATTGATCTCGATGCATCAGGAAATTGGAAGGCTTGTTTTGGTTTATAATTTTCTATACAATCTATAGAAACATCTCATATTTTCTAATTTAACATCATAATTTATATCTTCCTCTAAACGGTACCAGATACTATCATTTTGATCAACTAATTCCCATTTACCATCGTTTAAACCTGGTTTACCACAAAGTAACATATCAACTAAGAATTGAATAGGGAATTTTTTGGTACCAACTTCAATTTCAGAATAAGAACCAGCACTCTCAGTGATTAATAAGAGACAACCTTTTGTACAGTGAGTATTAAAATTTTGAAATAACTTTATGGCGAGGGATTTACTCTCGGTGAATAATTCATTTGTTGTGAATAATAACGTTATTAATTGTAATGAAGGGTAAGTGATCTCTGGTTGATTATCTTCCAAGATATTTTCCATTTTGAAATCAGTTTGGAAGATCAGTTCTTGATCTAACCAATTAGTATTAATATATTGTGTGATATTATCCACTATACTACCCCAATCTGCGATATCAACTAATTTAACGTTCAATTTCTTCTCTGATGAAGTTGGTCTTGATTTAGCGAAACATGATGCGAACGCAACTAACTCTGAACCTGCACCACCACCAATAGACAACACATTAATATCCTCAGTACTCTTACTATTCGTAATCAACAGTCTTATCAGATCCAAGTACATAAACAATGAAGCATACGCGAGTGATCTCAGCGGGGACCATCTCACCACATACGCTTGTCTATTGATCTCTGAACCAAATGCACTTATATAATCTCTATTATAAAGATCCTGTTTCACAGCCTGGATACGTTCTTGTAACAGAGGCAAATCTTCAAACATCTCTGCAAAGCTGTTACTATATAATTGTAACACATCATCCGAGGGTAATTGAAACTCTGATGTCGCTGGTATAATCTTATTCCTCACTTGTGGTTTCTTCTTCTTATCGTTAAATATCTTATTACTCGTTGGCGCTGGCTTCAGATCTTCCTCTTCTTGAAGTCTCATCTCCTCTTCTTGTTGCTCAAGCAACAGCTTCTTAGCATTTCTTCTCGCTATCCTTCTACTCATCCTATGTCTCAGTACAATACGCTTAATACACCTGATAAACCCTATAACTAATAAAAATAATTACCCGGAGAATGAAAAAAAATTTTCTTTGCAATTTCTTATAAAAGAGGAAAATTTCTAACGGTGTACTGGATTTTTCATTTTATAATTAACTAAATTCAATCTGTGTTTTGGAGAAATTATGCTATTGAGATTTATCTTAGTAGATTTGTTAACTCTTCTTAACAGATCGGCGCTCGTGAAGCAAGTCATTAATGTATTTAATAGTATTATTGGTCCCATTCGCGAGAATGGTTTTGAGCAATAAGAATTTAAATCGATGCTTTTTTTAATTTATTTAAAGAGAGTTATGTGACAGAGTAAAGCTCCGTCGACGGATTGTAAATTAAGGCACCTGTGGTCTTGAACTCTTGAGGGAATTGTTTGTGGATATGAAGTTATACCTTTGCAGGTCTATTAATTTCAATTTCCACTTTATGATTTCTTCAATTGTAGTTCGGCCCGTTGTGGGTGTCAACACAGCATATTCCTGAACACTGCGGACGGTCGTTGGCTAATGGACGTTTGGGTAAAACCATGCTGTAAACATCTTTTTATTCTACATCTTTATCTATTTTAAAAAGTAATATCTTATTAAACATACATATATTTGAATATTGATAATGTTATAAAAATATATATGTAAAGGGAAAAAAATAATTACCAATGGTAATGTTAATTATATCATCATTTCAAATAACAATAATAATAATAATAATAGTAATAATAATAGTAGACCAAACAAAAAATTATAGTAAAATCACATATTTAATAATAACAATATTAAATCTCTTTTTTAAAATCATTTTAACAACAAGTACTGTTACTTGCAGCAACACCGGTACCTGCTCTAACATTAACACCATTAGATTCTGAACCGGCATTTGTTGTAGCACCAACTTTACTTTCAATTAATCTTGCTAAACTGAAAAAAATTTCATCTACATTTTCATTTGATTTTGCACTTGCTTCAATGAATGGAATATTTAATTCATTTGCTAACGACTGACCATCTTCTTTGGAGACTTGTCTTGAATCTTCATCATCACATTTATTACCAACAAGGTATAATTGAGCATCATCATTTGCATGTTGATTAACTGTTGAATACCAATTCTTAATTGACAGAAATGATCTTTCATCAGTGACATCATATACTAAGACAATACCCATTGCACCTCTATAATAAGCTGTTGTAATAGTTCTAAATCTTTCTTGTCCAGCGGTATCCCAAACTTGTAATTTAATTTTCTTACCATTAATTTCAATAGTTCTAATTTTGAAATCTATACCAATTGTAGTGATAAAAGATGGATTAAATTTATCTTCAACAAACCTTAATAATAAACATGATTTACCAACACCTATTAATTGAGTTAGTACTGTATATTTAAACACCTCGTTTGTGACTCTCATATATCAAATACATACCTGAATCACCAACTAATAACAACTTCATTATCATATCATATCCTCTAGAAGGAGCTCTTGCAGCCATTTTTGTTATATATATATAGTATGATTATTATTATAATATTGAAAATATCACTTTATCTCCTTTATTTTATATCTTGCAACTTGTCAGCAAAGAGAAATAATAAAAAATATTGTAATTGACAGTATTAAATTTATATATAAAGAACTATCAAAAATCAATTCAAATTAAATGATTTACTGATTAGTTAATATATATTTATAAACGATATGACAATAACAATTGATCTATTATCTTGTATTGATATGTGAATTAATATTTATCAATCAATTTAAATCAAATCTCTCCCGTTATTACAACTCCGTTCTTTAGCAAAAATCCTGTTTTTTTTTCCTTCGTTGTTCGTTACACGGATGACTGCTATATACGGTAATTACCACTTATGGTTTCTTAATAAGGACTTGCTAAAATTTTCTCAAGTGATGAGATCAGATTGTGTTTTTGGATTATATTGAAGTATTGGTAAGGTACTGCTAGTACAAGACGAGTTTCAAGTATTATTATCGCAGAGCTGGCCACCAGCTGTGTTTAACTAGGAGATACATGTCGTTTCAAACTAAAGTATTACCCGTGGATGGCACTGCCATCCATTTCCCACTGGACAGTAATGTACCAACTATCAGTGACCCACAAACCAAGCTGAATTTGGAGGAAGCCGCCAGAGTGTTGACCACGACGGATGATGTTGTCGGTTTCCCGACAGAGACAGTGTACGGGCTCGGTGGGTCTTCGTTGTCAGATGCCTCCGTGCAGTCTATATACAGGGCTAAGAATAGACCGATAGATAACCCGCTTATCACTCATATCTCGTCATTAGATCAATTACACAGGAAAATATTAGTCGAGGGAGAGGAGATACCCGCTGTGTATAAGCCATTGATCGCTAAGTTTTGGCCCGGACCGTTGAGTATCTTATTACCAGTATCTGAACACTCACCAATCTCTAAATTAACCACTGCCAATCAACCAACTTTCGCTGTGAGAATGCCACAACATCCAGTGGCAAGGGCTCTTATTCTGATAAGTGACACTCCATTACTGGCTCCATCGGCTAACGCTTCCACAAGACCATCTCCAACGTTGGCACAACATGTGTATCATGATTTACTGGGTAAGATTCCCTTAGTGTTAGACGGTGGCCCATGTGATGTTGGTGTAGAGTCCACCGTGGTGGACGGGTTATGTGATCCGCCAATGTTATTAAGACCCGGAGGTGTCTCCTTAGAAGAGATCAAGCAATATGGGGGTGAATTTTGGCAAGATATCGTTATCGCTAAGAAGACACTGGGTAAGACAGAGGCTGTAAGAACTCCAGGTATGAAGTACAAGCATTATTCACCTACAGCTAAAGTTGTCTTATTCAACAACTGTGGTGACGGTAAACAGGCGATAAGTAAATATATTAAAGAGCACAACATATCGCCATCGAAAGTGGCCATATTGAAATCATTCAAATTCACAGATCAACTGGATTTTGTCATCAAAGATCTAGGGTCCACACCAGCACAGGTAAGCGCAAATTTATTTAAATTACTTAGAGAAGCCGATGAACAAGACCAAGTCGACTACATATTCGTCGAAGCCATAGGCACCTCCGATGAAGGTCTCGCTGTGATGAACAGATTATCTAAAGCGGCAAGTGAAGTGGTAGAAATTGTATAATTAAATAGAGCATAATACTAAAAATTATCAACGACTGGGCGGCAAAATTTAAATCACAGAAAACTGAACAAAAAATCTCAACACAGTATACGAAAATTCAAACCCTTTAATTAGATAGATTTGATACATTGTTCTAATATGGTTAGTAGGCTTATTAATAATCCTAGTATCCAGGATGCCGAGCTATTGGTCTCCAAGAGTTTGGTCCTGAGACCTTATATTTATCCATGGTTTGTCGTTTATGGTATATTTGCCAATATCTATTACAATCATTATGATCAGTATATCGTTGGCCAAGAATGGACTTTTGTCTATTTGTGTGCCATCATCACATGTCACTCGTTGACCTGGTTGCTGCCTCAATGGAATCTTAATTTAGGTGCCACTTTCAACTATTCGAAAGTTAACTCGGTGCTGGAAGCTTCGTATATAAAGATCACCCCGGCTCCAAATTCTGGTGTAGGTGCTATTGTGCCAATCAATAGAGCCAAGTACGATGGTGAAGAACAAGTCTCATTCTCGTATCAGAGAAGAAGACACATCTTGAACGTCAAGGATGGTGTCTTTTCACCACCAGATTTCATCGTTGATCATCAACCAAAGATTTCAGTTTTCCAAAATGCTAAGGGTTTAACCACCTCGAACGAACAATTGCTCAAGATGGAAAGAACGTATGGTAAGAATAAATTCGATATCCCAATTCCAACTTTCTATGAATTGTTTAAAGAGCATGCCGTGGCACCATTCTTTGTCTTTCAAGTATTTTCAGTAGCTTTATGGTGTATGGATGAATTCTGGTATTACTCTTTATTCACTTTATTCATGTTAGTCTCCTTTGAATGTACCACCGTGTATCAACGTAGAGCCACTATGACCGAGTTCCAAAGTATGGGTATCAAGGCTCACGAAGTTTACGTTTATCGTGATAGTAAATGGAGCAAAATTTCTACGGAAGACTTGTTACCAGGTGATTTGATCTCTGTCACTAGAACCGAGGAAGAATTTGCCATCCCATGTGACTTGATCTTGGTTAATGGTGAATGTATCGTTAATGAAGCTATGCTTTCTGGTGAATCTACTCCATTATTGAAAGAATCTATCATCTTAAGAAATGGTGATGAAAATTTCGACCCAGAAGGTATTGACAAGAACTCCATCTTACATGGTGGTACTATGTGTTTACAAATTACTGCTCCACAAAATCCTCAGATCCCATTGGCCCCAGATCACGGTGCCTTGGCTTATGTCTCTAAAACCGGTTTTGAAACTTCTCAAGGTTCCTTGGTTCGTGTCATGATTTTCTCCACGGAGAGGGTCAGTGTTGGTAATAAGGAATCCATGTATTTCTTACTTTTCTTATTATGTTTTGCTATTATCGCCTCATGGTACGTTTGGGTTGAAGGTACCAAGATGGGTCGTATCCAATCTAAATTGATTCTTGATTGTATCTTGATCTTGACTTCTGTCGTGCCACCTGAATTACCAATGGAATTGACCATGGCTGTTAACTCATCTTTAGCTGCTTTGGGTAAACACTATGTGTTCTGTACCGAGCCTTTCAGAATCCCATTTGCCGGTAGAATTGATGTTTGTTGTTTCGATAAGACTGGTACTTTAACCGCTGAAGATTTAGTCTTTGAAGGTTTGGCAGGTTTCCATCCTGAAAATATTAAGCAATTATCTAGTCCTCAAGAGATTCCTGAAGTTTGTAACTACGTCATGGGTGCCGCTCACGCTTTAGTTCAATTAGATGATGGTGAAGTCGTTGGTGATCCAATGGAACAAGCCACTTTGAAAGCTGCTAAATGGAAAGTTGGTGAAAAGGATACTGTCACTAGAACTACTGGTAAGAAACAAGAAAAGATTAAGATTATGAGAAGATTCCAATTCAGTTCCGCTTTGAAAAGATCAAGTTCTGTCGCTATCCATAACGGTAAGACTTTAGTCGCTGTTAAAGGTGCCCCGGAAACTATTAGAAGCATGTTAAGTGAAGTGCCAGAAGGTTACGAAGAAACATTCAAACTTTTCACAAGAGCCGGCTCAAGAGTCTTAGGTTTAGCTTATAAATATTTGGAAAATGATATCCCACAAACTAAACTTAACAAATTGAATAGAGATGATGTCGAATGTGATTTGAAATTCGCTGGTTTCTTAGTCTTCCATTGTCCTTTGAAAAGTGATGCCGTTGAATCTATTAAGATGTTAAATGAATCCTCTCATCGTTGTATTATGATCACTGGTGATAATCCTTTGACCGCTGTTCATGTTGCTAAAGAAGTTGCTATCGTTGATCGTGAAGTGTTGATTTTAGATTTACCTGAAGAACATCATGGTGAACATGAATTAGTCTGGAGAAACGTTGATGAAACTACTATTATTCCATTTAAATCTACTGAAAAGATCCCAGAAGAGTACTTCCATAAATATGATCTTTGTGTTACCGGTTATGCTCTTGCTAAATTAATGGATCATGAGCAATTGAGAGCAGTTATTAGACACGCTTGGGTTTACCTGAGAGTTTCACCTTCACAAAAGGAATTTATCTTGACTACTTTGAAAGATATGGGTTACAAGACTTTAATGTGTGGTGATGGTACTAACGATGTTGGTGCTTTGAAACAAGCTCATGTTGGTGTTGCCTTATTAAACGGTACCGAAGAGGGATTAAAGAAACTGTTAGAACAAAGAAAAATTGATGCCTCTAAGAAACTTTATGAGAAGCAATGTGAAATGATGCTGAGATGGAATCAACCTCAACCTAAGGTGCCACTCGTTATCGCTCATTTGTATCCTCCAGGACCTGCAAATCCAAACTATTTGAAAGCAATGGAAAAACAAGGTTTGACCATATCTGACGAGGCTAGAAAAGCCGTTGCCTTGGCTAATCAAAACACCAAGGGTGCTGCTCAAATAGTCGATAACTTGATGAACTCTGTTAATAACATGGAAGAAGAAGTCGAAGATGATACTGAGGCTCCTGTATTGAAATTAGGTGATGCCTCTGTCGCTGCACCATTCACTTCCAAATTGGCAAGTGTTTCATCTGTCACTAATGTTATTAGACAAGGTCGTTGTGCTTTGGTTAGTACCATTCAAATGTACAAGATCTTAGCTTTGAATTGTTTGATTTCTGCTTATTCTTTATCTGTCATCTACTTAGCCGGTGTTAAATTCGGTGATGGTCAAGCCACTATTAGTGGTTTGCTTATGAGTGTTTGTTTCTTCTCAGTTTCTCGTGGTAAACCAATTGAAAAATTGTCAAAAGAAAGACCACAACCTGGAATTTTCAACATCTACATTATGGGATCTATCTTGGGTCAATTCTTTGTTCATATCGTTACATTAGTCTACATCACTAGAGAAATTTACATTCTTGAACCAAGAGAACCACAACTTGATTTGGAGAAAGAATTTGTTCCATCTTTGTTAAACACAGCTATTTTCTTATTACAGTTAGCTCAACAAGTCTCTACTTTTGCAGTTAATTATCAAGGTTTACCATTTAGAGAAAGTATTAAGGATAACAAAGGTATGTACTATGGTTTATTAGGTGTTGCCGGTTTAGCCTTATCAGGATCCACTGAATTCATGCCAGAATTAAATGAAGCTATGAAATTTGTTAAGATGGATGATCTCTTCAAATTCAAATTAACTGCATGTATCTTACTGGATCTTGGTGTCACTTATTTAATTGAAACCGTATTGAAATTTTATTTTGCCGATTTCAAAGCTGCAGATATTGCTGTCAGAGAAACTTGATTATTTTGAATATATATAAAAAACTGACTTTTTATATGGTTAACTATAAAGAATAAATTATTATTATTATTAGAAAATTATAGATGTAAAATTATAATTGTTATTTTTATGTGTGTTTTGTGTCTCTATATATGTAACCGATTAGACACTTGAGTTAAAACTCGGATAACTATGAGTTCTTTTATAGTATTTGAAACCTTCATCTAAGAAAAATACACTTGAACCGATACAAGCCAAGAAGAACAAGTCATTTAATGATAATGGTTCAGTTTGGAAAACTACTTGCAAAAATGGAACGTAGATGACTCCTAATTGTCCCAACACGGAGAATCCAACGGCGATGTTGAACATCTTGTTATTCAATCCTAATTCGAAAATCGATTTAGAATGATGACGACAAGCTAATGCATTAAACATATCAAAGAATACGAAACAAGTAAATGTCATTGTCGTGTCTCTGGCAGTGATAACATTATCTTTCATTTCTCTAACGTAACAAAAGATAGTACCAGCGACGATAAGTGCAGCGGATCTAAGAACTCTCTTGATCAATGTGATAGTCAAGATCTTATCTTGACGACTTCTAGGAGCTTTGTTCATCACTTCATCATCTACTGGCTCGACACCCAATGATTGAGCTGGAGGACCATCCATCAATATATTGATCCATAAGATTTGCATAGCGTTCAATGGGTTAGGTAAATTGAATAAAGTACTTATCGCAATCAAGGATAACGCAGCGATAGATGTTGAAAGTTGGAAAGTTAAGAAATTTTGAATATTGTAAAAGATACCTTTACCTTCCTTGATAGCTTTTAAAATTGTAGAAAAATCATCATCTGTCAACACCATATCGGCAGCCTCCTTAGCGACATCGGTACCCATATTACCCATAGCGATACCGATATCTGCCAATTTCAAAGCTGGAGCATCGTTGACACCATCACCGGTCATGGCAACGATATCACCGCGACGTTGCAAGGCCTTGACAATGGAAACTTTATGTTCCGGTGAAGTTCTTGCAAAGACACTGACGTATTGGATCAGCTCGGCTAAATCCTCTTCGGACATTGAGTCAATCTTATCACCAGTCAACACGGATCTGCTCTGGTCAGTGACTGGCATACCAATTTGTCTTGCGATATTTACAGCTGTGGTCTCAGAGTCACCAGTGATCATGATAACGTGAACACTACCACGGAGCAATTTGCCAATAGCCTCTTTCACTGAAGGTCTTGGAGGATCACTCATACCTACTAAACCGACAAATGTCAAACCTGATGGTTGTTGTCCCTCTTTGAATGCCTTTTGGTTCTTTGCGAATGCCAAGATACGTAACCCATCTTCAGCCAACTTGTCGGCCATCTTCAAGGCTTTCTCTTTGAAAGCGCTGGTCAATGGTTGTGTAGCACCTTTAGCGTCGATATATGAGTCTGAGATGTTTAAGATTCTCTCTGTGGCGCCTTTAGCATAAGTCTCCGATTTGGCGGCATCACCTTGGTGTACCACAACAGCCATATATTTTCTACTTGAAGAAAATGGTAATTCATAAACTCTTTGCTTTGTGCCTCTAACATCTTCTAAACCGAAATGAGGTAATACTTCTAATAATGCAATATCAGTTGGATTACCCACAAATTTTTCATTCTCCTGAGAGTATCTTGAATTATTACAGATATTACCAACTTCTAACATCGTGACAACGTCCTTTGTTGGTGTGATGACATTCCCGTCTTTCTTTATTGCCACATACTCGTTATCCATGCTTACTGTCCATAATTTACTTGCAGTCATATGATTTTGAGTTAAAGTACCTGTCTTATCAGAACAAATAACATTAACTGAACCCAACGTCTCGACACTAGGTAATCTCTTGACGATGGCTTTTTGCTTTGACATTCTCAAGACACCAAGAGCCAATGTCACGGTGACGATAATAGGTAAACCCTCTGGGATAGCAGCGACAGCTAATGACACTGAGATTTGAAACATATCAAGCCATTTTCTACCTTGAATGACACCGACGAGACAGATGACACCAATGACTCCGAAACTGAATACTGACAAGTCTTTACCTAATTTATCCATAGCTTGTTGCAATGGAGTCTTTGGCTTCTCGATTAAAGACATCATTTCAAAGACTTGACCAAACGCGGTATTATGGCCAGTCCCGACAACGACACCTGAACCGTGACCTTCTCTCACCAAAGTTCCCATATACAGGATACACGTTCTATCGTTAATCGAATTGGCTTCTTCTAGGGTCAATTGCTCTATAGATTTATGAACAGGACTGTTTTCACCTGTCAAATTACTTTCATCAACTGATAAATGGACAGCTTCAGTTAGCCTGACATCAGCAGGTATTCTATCACCGGTGGAGAAATGGACCAAATCTCCAGGTACCAACGATGACGCTAACACTGTCTCGGTTTGTCCATTTCTAGTTAAATGAGCCTCAGCAGGGACTAATTTATTCAATGCCTCTAAAGACTGTTCAGATCTGTATTCCTGAACAAACCCGACGGTGACAACGATGAATATCGCCAATGTGATACTCACTGCGTCATCGACGTTACCCATATAAAAACTCACAGCTGCTGAACCGATTAAGAGTAATATAAGTGGATCTTCATAAAAAGTTGCGAAAAATTTTTGCACTAAACTCTCCTTTTCGTCATTAGTTAACTCATTAACACCGTGTGTTGATCTTCTTCTAGTGATATCCTGGGGACTAGTCAACCCTTTCTCGGATGTAGTCTCTAATTCTAAACATGTCTCTTCTATAGATTTTGTTGCATATTTCAATGACAGTATCGTGTTTGGAGCTGAATTGGAAAGCTCAATGGAAGATAATCCCAGATTCGAATTGATCTCGTTACTGAATGGGTTATCACTAGCAGCTGCCATCTTCAAACTATAAAATCAAATCGAATTGAAATAAAATATATAAATAAATCAGAAATTTGTCAATTGAGATCAAAGATTTTCTAAAATTAACAACAGCGCGTCTGTTTGGTATTTATGTGATAAATATATCCCGATATTAAAGTGGAATAATTATCCTAAAGGGAATGGCAAACGACTTATAACGAGATCTATATAACTTTCTTCTCTCAGTTTGTTATTACTCAGTACTTTCCCACACTGATAAATCTTGATATAAATCTTGACAAATTCAACCACTGTTCACTACAAAGATTTGCGACAAATTTTCTTTTGCCATAGAATTGAGCGAGACACGACTCTTGTTATTTACTACTCTATCTATATTTCTCATCTATATTATCGTATAACCACGTCATTGACCTCTTAGCACCCTTCGGGTCTTGTATCACGTTCTCCAAATACAGTATTGCCTCGTCTTCACTTTTGTTATCGACACTCATCACTTTCTCGATAATCTGGTAGAGTTTCTTACGATAACTGAAATATTTCCTCTCTGTATCGTCTTTCCAACGACCTTGGTATTTCAGTTCAAGGTCTCTCACCAGAGGACCACCGTTTATACCTTTAGTGTACTCGTCCCAGATCAACTTGATAGAGTCCGTGCCTCGTCTTAAGCGGTATAAGGGTAACTTATCCGGGGTGATTTTGAAACCGGGTTCTACTAATTCATGAACTTTATGTTCATCTTCATTTTCTTCCTCTTCTTCATCTTCAAGGTCTTCATTAGGTGAACCGTAGATATCGTCTGTGGTAGGAACGTAGTACGGGTCAGTCAATCTAAGCAACTCCTCCTCGGTATCACTCAACCGTCTCTTTCTATTTTGTCCAATCTTGTCCTCGCATATCACTCTGATATCATTTATTAATAAATCTGATCTTTCATTATTCATCTGAATCAAGCTCTTGATCTTATTCTCTAATGATTTAAACTGTCCCGAACAATCATCCTGGAACGCAGTCAAATCCAATCTGGTCTTCTGTGATTCTATCCTTGTTTGTTGAATATCTATCCTAGATTGCTGAAGGCTATCTCTATTCTGTAAAATAGTACTTTTAAATTCCGATGCCAAGTCGACAATAGTATCGCGGTCTTTCGTATTAGTCTTCGTGATCATCTGTGTCACGTCTGTGCCGACCACATTAGAGATCATGTCGATCACACTCCTCACTGAGAGGTTACCTATCTCTTGTTCAACCATCTTTTGTATATTGTATCTGGTGATTTCTTAAATTGTGTTGACGCATTTTTACAAAACTTGTTAAAAGCTATATCGTTATAATTATTCATTACAAAAAACACTACAGAACACTTTGCTGAGACTCCGTGGAATCAGCTTGTGGTGGTGATGGTGGCAGCATCAGCTCAGTTTTCACCGTTTCTAATGTCTTTTCCTCTGGTATAGCTGGTGTCACTGACTCGTCAGCTTCTTCCATCTCTACATCTGCATCGGCGTCGGCGTCTGCTTCTGCTTCTGCTTCTGCTTCAGCATCTGCTTCAGCATCTGGGCTATCCTCAATTTCTTTCTCATCATTCTCAACTTCAATCGCCTCCTTCGCCTCATTCTCAGTCAAAATTTTATCACCATTTTCCATCTTACTTATAAACAAACTCAGTGGATAATTATCAGGTATATTATCAAATAACCAAGCCATAGTCCTATTTATCCCCGTTTCCTCATCGACTCTCAACTTCTCCAATGCGGCAATGGCGTCATCTTCACTAACACCGATCCTTATACAATTTTCAATAGCGATAAAGATCTTACGTCTACGAAGATACGTAGTGTTCTCACCTTTATATCTCCATCTATTCTTATACTTTAAATCAAGCGATTTCACCGACGGTTGGCCATATAATCCGTATTCGTACTCTTTCCAAATTTGTCTCACGTTAGTCAATGGTTTAGCTAATTTATAACGGAACTCGGAGTCAGCATTTGATGAATCGTCACTGGATTTTTGTTGAACCGTTTTCAATTTCTTTGGTGTTGGAGGTGGTTTCATTGATGTCGCGGTGTCGTTCAAGTTATTTGAGAGTGTATTGATAATCTTTTCATGAAGTGAATTAAAATTTTCATTATAATTTGAAATTAATGAATCCAATTTGTTATTTAAATTTTTAATTTCATCAATTGTTTGTTGCTTTAATGAATTTAATTCAATTCTTGTTCTTTGTGATTCAATTTTATTCTCTTGAATTTCATTTTTATTTTGTAATAATAATTGATTATTATTTTGTAATTCTAATGTAGCTTTTTGTAATTTTGTCATTGAATTGTTATACCTTGTCCTTGTCTCAACTAATTGCCTTTGTGTTATTTCTAACTCGGTTAATGCATAATTAACTTTCTCTTCAACAGTAGCAATCTTAGAAGGTGGTGGATTCTTAACACCAATATCATTCATCGATTGATGATGTGTTTGTACTATCCCAAGTAAATCAGCTATTGTCATATCTTTTAAATCATTCACATTATGTTGTTGATCCGAGATCTCTAATGGAGTAGTGGTCGACGTTGGTGTAGATGAGGAGTCATTATTGAGTACACTAGTATCTGACATATTTGTATTTTCTATAATCTTTATAAAAATTGTGAGTGGGAAATGGTATGATTTATATTTCTTTAACGATTTGCAATTCAAACTGACCCCATATCTTTTATACACCCTGTATTTGCTTAATTAACTAGATATCAAGTAATCAGTATATTATATAACCAATATATCCCAATATCTTAATCAATTATAAATGAATGATGATTGTAATATAAATTCAAATATAACAACAGTTTGGGGGAAATGCTAAGTGGTGTGTTTAATGGGAAAAGAAAAAAAAAAGAGAAAAATTTATGAAAATTCAACAGACGTCTGATGATGATGATGATGATGATGATGATAATATAACTGATTTTTACTTACTATACAATATTATTTAAATCCATCTGGTGGATTGTCGAATAACCAAGAAAATGATCTCTTTTCATTAGTATCTGTAATCATATATTTGTCCAAAAATTGTGCTGCTTCTTTATCATCCCACCCATTCTCCACGGCTTTTTCAATCATTGCATAAATCCTCTTACGATGTCCAAGTATAGATCTCTCCTTATCGTCTCTCCATTTGTACTGATACTTGGCTTCTAATTCCTTTACTGAGGGGCCTCCGTTGATGCCTCGTATATATTCTTCCCAAATCTCACTTATCGAGTCGGTGCCTCGTATGAGATGATACGTGGGGACTCTTTCGGAGTCGGATTCGGAGGTTTTCTCTGTGTTGATTAAGTTATCTGATGATGATGACGAATTTTGTGTGGCCATATCTGATGCTGCAGATGCAGATGCTGCTTCTGCGGCATCTGCTGCGGTATCTGATTCTGATGATACTTCCAGTACTTCCACTTCCTCTTCTGGCTCTGCATCTTCCATTTCAACTTCTTCCACTTCTGGGTCCGGTACATCTTCTGGCTCTGCTTCTGCTTCTGCCTCTTCTTCTACTTCCACTTCAGCTTCGGCCTCAGCCTCAGCTTCAGCGGTATCCAATTTCCTCCTCTTATTATCACCACCTTCTCTATTAAAATGTTCATCTAATCTATTAACGATATTTTGGTAAAAATTGTTATTATTCAATTCATTAACTCTAATCAACTCATCTAATTGATTATTCAAATTTTCTATATAATTTTTAGAATCATTTTTCAAATTTAATAACTCTAACCTTGTCTGCTGAGTCTCTAACCGTGACTGCTGGATCTCTAACCGAGACTGTTGCAAATCCACCTTATTCTTCGACAAATCTTTACTCAACCCAGTAATGATATTTGTCGAGTTAGTTAATTCTTGTCTTGTAGTCTGTAAATCAGTCTTAGCGTTAAGTAATGCATTTTTTAAATTATCTAAATTTTGAAATGAAGGTTTTATCAGCTGCTTTGAAAGTCTCTCTTTCTCTAATTGTTTCCCATACTGATACAAATCACTCACTTTCATATCACTAATCTTTTTATCTAACTGATCAGTCATCTTGTTGTATTTATTTCAATAATTTATCTATACCACTTTAGAAAACTTTTGTCATTTTGAAAGAATTCCACCGCATTATGACTTCCTATTCGGGTAAATTTTTATACATCATATTCCATAACCAATATGAAACATTACAAATACTAGAAGAGATTAGAGGTATCGTTTTACAACACAAGGTGAATCTAATTAGTACATTATATAAATAATAATTTTAAATCTAGTAATACAGTAAGTAAATAAACTGAAATTTCAAATTCAATTTCAAAATTCAATTTCATCTTTTTTCAAGCCCCTTTAAATTTATTTGGTATATTATCATATAACCATTGTAATGAACGTCTATAATTACCTTCTTTATCCAATCTATGATTTTCTAATTCGATTATAGCTTCATCTTCAGTTAATCCATTAAGCATTGCAATTTCAATTGCTTTATAAATTCTTTTACGCCTTTTAAAAGTTGATGCATCCTCCGGGTATCTCCATTTAGTCTTATATTTGATTTGTAATGATTTAATTGATGGTTGTCCATTTAATCCATACGCATATTCTTGCC
The DNA here is from genome assembly GCA_030567635.1 of Nakazawaea wickerhamii. NCBI lineage: Eukaryota > Fungi > Ascomycota > Pichiomycetes > Alaninales > Pachysolenaceae > Nakazawaea > Nakazawaea wickerhamii. Next base: position 2,513,220 of record JAJLSR010000001.1, read on the forward strand.
AAATTTGTCGTATCGATGTAATTTGTTTTAATAAGGAGTATTTGAAATTTCTTGGTGTTTCGTCTTGTGGTGATGATACTGTAGATGAATCCATAATTCTATCTGAATTGATCATCTCGTTGGAGTCTCTATTGAATTCTCTTGTCATATACGTGTTTTGTTGTGGTGGCGGTAATGGTTGCTGTTGTGGATAATTTTCTTGAAATTCTGTCTTGATTTGTTGTGTTGTATTTGGCGGCACAATTATACTTGAATCATTTGTATTAACTGGTGGTAATTGTTGTGAATTTATGGTTAATTGATTTGGTATAAAATGTGGTGGTGGTGGTGGTGGATAAAATGGGATATTTGAATTTAAATTTATCTGAGAATTGTTATTCGAGTTAGTGTTGGTATTAGTGTTGTTATTTGCTTGTCCTGGTCTTATTTGTTGTTGTAATATAATTCTTGATAAATGATCTAATTTAAAACTAATTTCTCTCAATTGTTGTGTACTTTCCAGTCTTAATTGACGAATTTCATTTTTCAATAATTCACTTTCAATCTTGGAATCGTTTAATTCCTTTGTTAAATTATCATAATTTCTTCTTGATTCAAAGAATAAACTATGTATTACACTGATATCACTCTTGGAGTTAGTTAATTCATTTTTAGCATTATCAAATTGTTCACGAGATAAGATTAATTCATTAATTAATGAATCAATATTTTTTCTAATACTTAATGGACCAGTTAAATAAATTTCTAAAAATTCTTTTAAATTCATTTCAGGATTAATCAAGTCTTCATCCATTGGATCATCATTAATTTCATTCTTCTGTTGATCATTTTCATTTGTTATAAATTGTATTGAAGTTCTTGATGATTTACTAGAATTTGCCCCAGTTGTCGTGTTTAACAACATATCAGGTCGTTCTGTATTGGAATTGTTATTTGTATTATTTGTATTATTTAATCTCGTTTCATTCATTATAAGACATTGACCTCTCTTTATTATATTATCTATTATCTATATTACTTCTATAATCTGCTATATTCTATTAAAGATAAAATACAGAATGTGATATATAATATAGATATAAGATGAAATTGAAATTGTGACAAGTTGATCTCTTTGTGATTAGGGAAGGAAGTTTTGGGTTCTCGATCAAAAGGTCAAATGAAAAAGTCAAAAAGACAATTTTAATAATCTGGCCAGTTATGTAAATATTTTATCAGTAAACACTTTGATTAAACGGGGGAGCTCTTATGATCTATATATTATAATATATTATATCTATCTAATAGCTATAATAATATAATTATAATATATAAATATAATTGTATTTGTAATTTCAATATATTAATTTAATAAATTTCATAAGTATATAATCTAACCTTGCCGTTGAAATTTCATATGTACAAGCACGTACAATAAAATGTAAATAGTTGAGTAAAAAAAAAAAGTTATAAAATTAACAAGAGGCAACCAATATATGTATTTATATATAAATATATAGAAATCTAAGTCTATAATAATATTACAGAGAATGTAACTATAAAGCAGGCACTTAAATAAACATAGATTTATGATGTCTTTGAAATAAAATTATTTTTTAGTCAGGGGTGGAAATGGCCGAATTTTGATTATTAAGAACATCTCCCTTGTAAAACTATAATATAATATAATATAATATTAAGTTTCTATTTTGTTATATATCTGCATAATGTAGCAGCCCTTTTGGACTTTGTTTATGATACAACAACAACAAGATGTATAATTTTAAAATACCGTTTAGTTGATCTAATATGGTGTAAAATTCCATAATTTGCAGCAGGGGCATAAGAAAAAATTAAAATCAAATAAAATTTTGTAAACCAGCGATGCGGTCTCGGGACATCCAACGGTAGGGGGCGCTGGGCAGAAGAGTGGTGAGAGAAATTTCACTGGCGTTGAAACGAGAGTCAGAGAACAAAAGGAATATGTACGTTGTAGATACTAATCGAATGACTCGCACGTGATATGTGAGACATCCACTTTATATTTTATACCTCTACATATATTATATCTATTAATTATACTATATATTAGAATATAGTATACAATCCATGTATAAATATATAAGATAAACAATACATTTATGATCCAATATTTGCAACCAAGTGTTCAGTTTAAACAACATCTATACATCACAAGTGTTTTAAATAACACGTCTCGCATATCGGCGGGGCCAACTCGCTTGCCCGCCCACAATCCCGTATTAAACTTGCCCTAGGCTGTGTTGTAAAAAAAAACAAAGAATCATAAATTTACCGGGTCACCAAAGATCTCATACTATGGGGATAATTCATGTTAAGTTACTGATGTCATTAGGAGCGTTGCATTTACTATTATATAGAAGATAAAGTAGTTCATAGATATACAATAGATATGTGTATCATCTATATCGGTATATATAGATATATATGTATAGTCTAGGGATATCCAATTGGTTCCAAATGACCAATTTGACCCAAGATGAATAAATTAAGCGAATAAAAATAAATTGGTTGCAAATATAATACAATATTGTAAGCTTAATAAACATTAATTCATTGACACATTCAAAAGGACTGACTGCCGAAGTGCTGCTTGTTACAACAACTGCTGCTTCATCTGAGACAGAGAAAAAAGTTTTTTTTCCTTGTTGCTCATCTCTAGTTACTTTATAAAGTAACTCTTACCGTGATATTTACTAGTTAATTCATACCCTTGCTGCTTATTATGCTGCTTGATTTTCAATAAGATCTATCTGAGACATCTTCAATCTTTACATAAAATAATTAACTAAGTTTTGAGAAAGGGAAGAAAAAAAATTTTAGTTAGACAAAAGGGCAAAATGACCCTTTTTGTTTAAAAGAGTCAGTGTGTGATACCGCGGACCTGGTTGATGCAATTATTATTGTATCTTTATACATCATTCTGTATTTTATTTTATTTGATATTCCGCCTATTTTTATTATTTTACTTTCGGTAATTTAAAAATCGAATCCAATTTAAGGTTTTACTTAATTCACATAGAACAATTCATTATGATATTGTCCTATTGCATTTTATTTTATACATTTATTTTATATTATTATCCCTTTATAATATAATTTTAAGCCTCACTTATCTTTAATAAGTAATGGTCGCATTATATTTTATATTTAACCTCATTCATGTACTCTTTTGTCTCATCTTATATGCTTATTTATTATATAAAATATATATCCTACATCGGAATTTTATTTTTATTTTTTATATAACCTAATATTTACAATAAATTCCATCCTTGTATTGTTATGTAAGTTGAGAGCGGAATATAAGGTTTTATCTCGATATGTATAAACTTTATGAATTGTATTGTATTATATTTTATATCGATCTGTACTGGATCTATAGATCTGGTATGGTGGTAAATGAGCGTGCACCAGATATCAATCCTCTATATGATTTATATTATACAGAGTATACTGAATAGTAATACTGGTATATGTACTCTAGATATTACCTAGTTCAGTATTCTATCTCTCTATATCAATATCTATATAATTTCTGTATCGTAATACAGTGTTATTCTATATAATACTTATACATTGTAAAATGTGAAAAATTAGAAATTAAATTTCTTTCGCTATGATAATTTAGATTATTACAAGATATATAGATGATAATTAGACATATACAACATATGAGGTATTATAGTAAGAAGAAGAATATACCGAAGGTGAATTTACAAATATCCGACTCTATAAAGAGCACCTTGTTTCTGCGATTAAGTGAATACCATAACCATTGTTCGAATAATTTAACAGAATCATATAATAAAATTTCTGATCAAACAAATAAATCTATATTAGAGTATTACTATAAAGATTTGGATAAGAATCTATTGTATCGGTCAGAGCCAGTAGTTAATTACATTAAAGATTGTGTAAGTAAAGTGACAATGAGAAATTCTATATTATTTTGTATCGACGTCGAGGCATATGAAAGATCACAAAATGTAATTACAGAAATTGGTATATCGATTTTCGATCCAACATTACAGAAAAACTCAATAATACCTAATATAAAATCATTTCATATTATAATAAAAGAACATAAGTCAAAGAAGAATGGTGAATTCGTGGCGGATAATAAGAAGAATTTCTTAGGTGATCATAGTTTAATTATGTCAAATAAAGATGCCATATTATTTGCTAAATTACTAGTTGATTTCTACTTCAATACTCGCAACTCCATCTTAGTGGGTCATGAACTAAATGGTGACATCAAATGGTTTAACAAGATGGGTATAAATTTCCCCAATGATGTAAATATAATTGACACTAGAAAATTATGGATTCAATCACAAACTGATAAATATTCCTCCTTGACTAAATTACTAAACCAATTCGAATTACCAAGCTCATACTTACATAACGCAGGTAACGATTCTTATTATACTTTATTATTATGTTTGAAATTATGTGACCCTTTCACGAGATCTTTTTATCATTTAGATGAAAAGTTTTTCGAACCAAAATTGAGATATAATAATTGTGGTAATAAGAAGCATAAGAAAATGCCATCTTTTAGTGCGAAGGTGGATCTGGATGTAATGGAGGCTTTTGATTTAATATATCCAGTTTATGAAGAATTAGAAGATTTTACCAATATTTCAATCGATAATGGGAATGAAATATAATTGTATGTAATACCATTTAATGTATTATACCATGTATATATATATCGACATTATCTTATACTATACAAATTACAAATGTATTCTAATATTATACATCTACACCTGGTGAAACCCTTTAAAAAATTAGTGAAGTTGTAAAAAAAAAAAAAAAACTTGACTGCTCTTTTGAAATTGATGAGAAAATACAATAACTATATAATATGAGTCCCATAATGGTTGATAAACAGAATGGAGATATTAATAAATTAAATCAAGAAGAAATAATTCAGAGTGATGAATTTAAATTATATGAAATTGAAAGACAAATAATTGAAAATGAATTACAACAAGAATTAATTGAATTACAATTAAAACAGACAGAACAACAGTTAATTGAAATTGATGAAACATTAGAGATATCAAAACTAGATTATCAACAATCTGTAATGGAAGTACAAAATTGTAAAATTGAATCAAGAGAAGTTAAAGCAGAATTAAGTGATTTTAAAAATTTTGTTAAAGAATCTGTTATACTGTTAAATGAAAAATTAGATATTTTAATTAATTCAACAAGTAATGTTGATAATGATAATACATCGAGGAATGTTCAATTAGTGCTAGAACAGTATATTAATACGAAGTTTGGTGGATCGAATAATGAGGAAGAGGAGGAGGAAGATGAAGAGGAAGATGAGGAAGAAGAAGAAGAAGAAGAGGAAGAAGAAGAGGAAGACGTTGAAGATAACGAAGAAATCGAAACAAATGATGATTCATCAACAGTGGCGACTACGAATGGGGTCTATGCATCGAGTAGATACCCAAATAATCCACAAGTGACAGAAGATATAAATGGAGTAATAAAATATTCACTTGCTAAGGATGTACAAAGGGTTGACAAGATCTGGTATGAATATTCGAGAGGAGTCGATGGTGGTCCGTCAATAAGAGATTTAGAAGCAGAATTTCAAACCAAGTGGAGACATAGAAATGAGAATTCCACATTCTTAAGAAGGAAAAAAATTTATAAAGCGATTGAATTTGCAATAAATTATTTAGATTATAAAGAAGAAGATGCTATTGAAGAATTAGAGAATCATAGATACGATGAAGTTGAAAAGAAAAAAAGACTGATGTATTGGTTATATGATAATATACCAACAAAGTTTAGACCTGAATGGAGATGAATATTTATATATAGAAATCAATGATATCATCTATAGTAATTTAACTATAGTTAAAAATATGTAAGTTCCCCTAGTTTCTCAACACAATCTGATTCACACAGTGAAAATTTTTTTTTTCCGCTTTGTTTGGTTTCTATAGTGAGAGAAAAGGTCTAGAGTGTTATAATTAGAAATGACCTTAGCCACGGCCGTAGTGTATCTATGCTATGATCTATATTCTTAAATCTGTATAGCTAGCATCATAACCGATTCGATCCATCTTCACTACAGGACTCAATACCATAGAATTCAGCACAAACTGAGAAAAGATGAGTACCACTAAGAAAGTATTTAAATATGGAGAAAGCGGAAATGAACTGTGGCGCGTTCTCACGGGCGATGACTCCGAATTCAGTTTATAAACGTAAGCACAGTTATTTTTTTTTAACTAGAACTGAAAGAGCGCGTGGCAATGAGAGGAGAGGAGAAATTTTGTCAATTTCCAGAACGGAGAAGTCTGTTTGAGAACACATGTCTGTCATTTAAATTTGATTAATTAAGGCATGTGTCTAGAACTATATGTTTATTTATATATATATACTAAGGACTATACTTTGAAACGTGTTTAATATAGTGTGTAGTGTACACACAGGTTACATAGGTTACATATATTTAAGCTACACATGTTTAGGTAATTTATTGTATAATAAAAAGTGAAATAATAATGTATCTTCGAGGGGATTGTCCTCAGGGATTGTTTTGTTGAGTCATCATAATTGACTTGCTATTGCTCCATGTATTATTTTTTTACAATCCTATTACATAATTAAACTATATCAATTGTATGATTATTATAATCATCATTTAGAAGTATATAGGGTATATAGGTAGAGTAGATGGATCACTCTACAGACTCATATACCCCATCAGATAACTATATGACAGGTGATCTACCATACTAATCCCTCCCATACTCCTGTAAAGCAAAGAAGGGAAAAAAGATTTTGCGCGTCTAAGGATTTCCGAATACTCGCCTTCAGAATAATTAAAGGAGCAATAATAAAGTAAAATGAGTGACAAATTTAATGAAAACACAAACAGAAAGAGGAAAAAAAAAATTCTGGAAACGAAAAATTTTCAGATTCATTTTTTATATTTAAGACACATCTTTGTCTCATTTATAACAAACTGTGTATTTTATATTTATATTTAAATTATTATTAATTAAAACATTGAAATCTTTTATAATTCACTTATATCTTATTTATATCTTATATATAAATCATATTAAGAGTCATATCGAAAGTTCTATACTGAAAATTCAAATATCAAATCAAGTCAAATATCCCTTATAAAGATGTCTGCATTTAATGATTATTGTATCATTTGTGATCAACAATGTAGCTCAAATTCAGCTTACTGTTCAGAAAGCTGTAAAATAGCTGATCAAAAGCAAACGATAATATCATCATCACCATCAAGTCAAGATGAAAATCAATCACAAAAATATCTTTCCCCTTTATTACTGCTGTCAACAAATGATCAACACCACACTTTACAATATCCTTCTCCATTATTAACAATAACAACAAGTCCCAATTTCGATTTAGATTCGGATTGTTTAAATTTAACATCACAAATTGAATCATTTTCTTGTCCAACAAAATTTTCAAGATCTTCACAAAATTATATAACTGATTATTTATCAACAACTTCAATCAATTATAAGAAATGGTTACATTCAACAACGGCAACTTTAAATAATTAAATTTTAAAAATTACCGCTAATTGTCGTTTTGATTTTTAAGTTTTTTAAAGGGGGTTAATTTTTTGTTAATTGGTCCTTCTAGCTTTGCATTTATCTTTTGATTGATATTTCAAAGAAGTTGATATGGTTATTACTTTATATCTTATCCTATATGATCTACAATCATATACGATATCATATACATTATAAAAAGATCCCAAAAAAAATTGAAAAATTTAAAAATACAAAAAAAACACACACACAAACACAATACACTGATTCAATTTATGAATCAAATTTCTTGCATTATTCAAAATAACCTTTTACGACTCCTTCACGAAAACTCCAAAAAAAATTTATTTTATTAACATAAGTTGAATAAGATGATAAAGTTACTTTTAATGTACTTTATCGGGATGAGAATTTTATACAATTTTCTTTTATTTTAATTTATCTTTAGCTATATATCATTTCTTACATATTTAAGTTATTAGTAACTTTTATTGTAATTAAAATACATCATTTTTGCATTATCCATTTAAATTAATTCCACCGTAGGTTATATTTCGTATTTCGTATTTCGTATATACTGTACAAATTGTGTGTCAAAGTACCTGTCAACCGTGCCTGCGGGTTAGAGTGGATTTTGTCACAATTTCCGGGGAATTTTTCAAAAAATTTCAAAATTATATTGGATCAAGTGGTTACCCAATTGGCCCCAACATTTTTTTCAATCATTTTTCTCACTACTTTAATATAACTATTTGTTGATGTCATAGCTAGATCACAATTTTAGGTTTTCCTTTAAATTTTTAGATTTTTTTTTTTAGTTTTCTTAATATCCGATCCCAATTTACCGGGTACCCGTGTGTTGATGTCTTGACTACAAACATGAGGGAGATGATCTATAATATCTTATTTTTATTTTTATATATAGAATTTAATAATATTTTAATTTAATTAATTGGCTATGTAAAATTTGTTCTTATTCTTATTCTGGTACTACGTAAATATTTCCCACGGGGTAATTAAAATTTTTTTTAAATTTAATAAAACGCTACCACTTTGTGGAGACAACGTGGTGTCATATTTAAAAGAATATAAAATTATATACAAAAAAAATGCGATGGAAAACTTGAAAAATTTTAGAAGCAAAAGAATGTACATAAAAATCATAATAGTCATCAATAAATAAATAAAAAAAATCTTGGTTCATTTTTTCCAATTACCTAAAAACAGATTTGCAATATCCTTAGTCTTTGATGATAATTTACTATATTGAGTTGTACCATTTTGACTATTGTATAAATCATTATTAGAATTTGTATTTTGATTATTATTATTAAAACCTTCACCAGAACTAATCCTTTGTAATCTTTTATTTACATTAATACTACTACCACTTGAACTACGACGTAATCCACCATCTTTATTTTCATCATCACTTTCTTCATTTTGATCAAGTGTAAATGTATTTTGACCTTTAACTGATGTATTTGATTGGAAAGGTGGTAATGGTTCTTGTTGTTTTATATTATAACCTGAACTGGATTTTCTTAAACTATTATTCGATTGTTGCCTTGTAGGTTTGGGTATCATATTATTATCATTAATATCTTCTACTTGCATTATTGATCCTAAATCTAAATTCTCAGGTAAATCAAATACTTCTAATTCATCATTTTGTTCATTATTTATAATACTCTGTGCTTGCTTTGTTTCTGCTGATTTTGATTCATTATTGCTATTGTTGTTATTGTTGTTGTTGTTGTTATTATTTGGATAAATTGAATTATAGTCATAATTATAATGATAATCATAATTTCTACTCGTATGAACATTATGTGAAACTCTATTATCATAAAATGGAATTGAAGTATACTTGTTTTCTTCATCTTCTTCATCAGATTCTTCTTCAGTACCACTCATTTCATCATCTGTTGAATGATAATTCAAATGTGTTGATGGAAGTTTAGCGATTATTTGATGATATTCTTTTCCTTTTACCGATACTGTATCCTTTGATTTATTTGGCTTTGCTGTTTCCACACTTGTTGGATTTTGTCTATAATGAGCCATATTACCTTGTTCATATAAGAAAGCTGATGATGGTGATTTAACATGTAAACAAAATCCACCTTCATCATCACTATCATCTGAACTTTCAGAATCGTCATCATCATAATTATCACCTTCATCGGATTCATCATCTGATATAATATCTACGGCAATACATTGTTCAACGGTATCGTTGAAATGAATTTGACGATCTTTCTTGGTGTTAACATCCAATGAAGATACATGTGATGTCAGTATTGAATCTGTGCTTTGATCAACTAAATTTGATGATGTCTTAACTAATGGTGAATTCACAGATACTGGTGATGCGACTCTAATAGGATCATGATGTCCATGTCTTAAAGTTGGTGGTGAATTATGATGATGATGTATGGCTTCCAAGATTGGACTCCCTGAGTGAGGGTTCCATTCTTTATGATGATTTTGCATTAATGATAATTTCATAAATTCCAGTTGTGAAAGCATCATCTCTGCTGCAGTTCTCTTCTTCAAGATTGGTTTTAAACCTTTAATTTCAACTGTGGAATTTTCTGTAATTTTTTTGCCAGATTCAGGTGATACAGATTTTGATGAATCTTTACGTTTCTCTTCAACGTCTTCATATGGATCATGTGGTTCTTTATATAATGGACCATATAACCATGTAACATCACTTTCTTTTAACCAATTAACACTCTCTGGTGACACTGTTTTCAAATGATTTTTCAGTTGTGCCCATGTTCTCCATGATGCATTTTCTAATCTGGCACTGTTCGCCACATCTTTCCTCTTATTCACTATATATCTCCAACTTTTAGAGATATCGGATTCTTGCCAATCATGTGAAAGATAATCGACATGCCTTTGTGGTTCATATAATAAATCATTATCATCATGAGGTAAAAATTCAGGTGTCATAATCAGTGTTGGTGTTGGTGAATGAGATGAACTTCTCTCTATCGTGTTACTTGTCAGAAGTCTTGAATCATCATCATGTGGCAAATAATTTTTATTTGGTAAATCTTCATCTTCATCTTCACTACTACTACTATCTGAATTATATATTATTGAATTTTGTTTTTGTGGTGATGGTTGCTTTGTTATTGATGTATTAATCTTGGGAAGTCTATGTTTTAATTCAACTTGTTTCCCCAGTATTGATACATTTGAATTACTCTTTTGATGTTGATTTATCTTATTAACAGTTTCATCAGATATAAAATCATCTTTAACTTTATCATCCCCAGGTATTATAAAATCATCTAATAAACCTAAAGATCTTGTTCTCTTTAGCAGAAATGTAGTATCAGCAAAATGTTTATCATCACGGGCTTCCACATGTTGTGAAGTGGTAGCACCTCCTTGAAATACATCGGCCAAATTCTTATAAGATGGCATGATGAATTATATAAATACTAAGGAGCTGTGATGCACTATAAGCTCTAACCTCTATTCCACTCTATCACTATTTCTTCAAGTACTTAAAAGAAATCCTAAAAATAAAAAAAAAGCTGGTTTTTTTCCTTTTAAATTAAACAGAAAAGAAAAAAAATAATAATAATAATAAAAATCTGTGCACACAAAAAATATGGGGTGGGTCAACACAAAAAAATATATATATATATACAGACCGGTATATCTTTTGTATTAAATTAAAAATGAAATGAATACTAAACTTGAATAGTAAATTGTATAGTTGAATCTAAAATGATGATCTTGATATATGTTCAGCAAAATAAATATACCTTAAATCTTTAAATTTGATGTCCTTCCCACTATAATTTGATGACTCCGGACGGCGATTTTTGTTAAACCAAAACTCCTTTGTTCAAGAAAAACAAAAACCGAAGTTAAAAAAAAATAAATGTTCAAATGTACTATAGTCGTATGGTGTAATAAACGACAAAAAGACAAAGATTGGGAAATGATTGGATGGACAGAAATGATAGATAGATTGATGAAATAAGCTATAATTTAAAGCTGGAATGAATGAGATGAATTTGTGAGAATAATTTAATTTTGTTTTTTTTTTTTCTTGTGTAATTTTTTTTCTTTCTCACTATAAAAATTAAACTGGCCTTTCAACCTCCGGTTTTTTTTAAGAGTAAAAAGGGTTTTCAGGTTTTGATATACGGTGCACTACTACTAGATATTCAAATTTAAACGTGTTAAGTAATTTAAAAGTATATAAATCAAGGTTTAATTCGGATGATTAAATAACAAATGATAAATTTGTTAAACATTTCTTTTGAATAAGAGGTAGTTTAATGTTAAATTGATTTCGGATTATTACTGGCGTGGTGAGGATAATTTTTCTTTTTCTTCCATTACATCCTGTGTCAATAACAGCTCCGTAGTTTTTCCGGATACGTTTTTTCCCTCAGAAGATTTTTCATTAATATATATGAGAGACTCGGGAAACAATAAAAATGCACTAACAAGATAATATAAAATCTATGCATTGGTCCAAATGATTATATGATCTTTATTTTTTGGATTTTGATTTGATTTTGTTTTCTTTTTAAAACGATTCAGTTATGCCTTACAATAATCTATATATATAAATATATTTACTAGCCATACTAAAATAGAAAAAAATTGCTCCCGTAAAGTATTTTCCTCGTTACTTTTCATGACCCACAGATCCCTTGCGATCTTTGGTTTATTTTATGGAGCGCCCCAGTGCGTGAATCCGGAGAACGATCTACGACAGCCCCGGTTTCTCTTTAAGAGTGTACATAGCGATATATTGTATTAATAATGTGATAACGATGATGCAATGAGATGCAGTAGAATCTGCTATTAGTAGTATCTAGTCCATGACTATGGAAAGTCAATTCAATACATTAATATAGTTGAAGACTATACTTTGTTAATTATTGCCGCAACGAAATCCCAAAAAGGGTAAATTTTGCCGCAAGTTTTTCAAGATTCTTTCATGTGGCTAACACTTGAATTCAACTACCTAATGTTACGACATTCATTACAACATATATACATAGTTTCCCATAAAACACATCATTCTAGAATTACAACATAAGTATTATCATCCCAGGCAGGCCCATTTATTAATATATTCAAATGTTGAAAAATCGGTTAACTTTTTTTTTGTTTTTTCTGATATTGTTATACCAACCGAAAAGTGGAGACAAGCGAAATTATTGTAATGATATTATAAGATAGTCATGAATGAATGAAATAAATCCTGGTAATTTACCTGAGGACAGTCTCCTTTATTAAAGAAGATCATCGACTACTAGCCTTCATTTTCCCCATACAATTCAAATCCGTACTCTGTAGTCTCTTTTAAATTTCGGAATTCGGATCTAACACGGGGGAACTTAGTTGCGTTTTCCCCACAAAAGTAAAGACGCATTTTTGTAAGACAAATTAATGGAGGCGCTGCTGCTTTTTCCCCCACAAAAAATTCATTATTTTTAAACAATAACTGCCCTATGCCCAAATTAAAGGAGTGTCATTACCGATACTAGCTTTAAATGATCATTTTTAATAATGTGTAGGACATAATGAGAAAAATTAAATTGAGACAACAGCGGGAAACAAAAAGTAGAGAGAAAAAAAAACTAAAAAAACAAAAAAACGGCAGGCGAAGCGAAACTACTATTTAAATAGCGATTAATAACCTCTTTTCATCTTTATATATTTATATATATTTATATATTTCAAATATAGAAATTTATAATTAATAATGGTAGGTTTTGATATTGAAGAAAAACTTTCTAAATTGACCTTAGATGAAAAGGCCAAATTAATAGCAGGTACCGATTTTTGGCATACTCATGCCGTTGAAAGACTTGATATTCCATCAATTAGATTAAGTGATGGTCCTAATGGTATCAGAGGTACCAAGTTTTTCAATGGTTATAGATCAGGTTGTTTCCCATGTGGTACTGCGTTAGCATCAACTTTTGATTTAGAATTATTGGAGGAAGCTGGTACTTTAATGGCAAGAGAAGCAAAGGCAAAAGCTGCTCATGTTATCTTAGGACCAACTTTAAATATCCAAAGAGGTCCATTGGGTGGTAGAGGTTTTGAATCATTCACCGAGGATTCTACTTTATCTGGTTTATGTACTGCATCTATTGTTAAAGGTATTGAACTGAATGGTATTAGTGCTACTGTTAAACATTTTGTTGGTAATGATTTAGAAGATGAAAGAAATTCAATTAATTCAGTTATCACCCAAAGAGCCTTGAGAGAAACTTATTTATTACCATTTCAAATTGCTGTTAGAGATGGTAAACCATCAGCTTTTATGACTTCTTATAATAAAGTAAACGGCGAGCACGTTTCACAATCTAAGTATCTTCTTGATGATATCTTAAGAAAAGAATGGGGTTTTGATGGTACTATCATGTCCGATTGGTACGGAGTTTACGCTTTAGGTGAAGCCATCACCAATGGATTAGATCTTGAAATGCCAGGTCCACCAAAGATTAGAAAATCTGATGCTGTTGTTCATGCTGTTTCTTCAAAGGAAGTCCATATTCGTGATTTAGATAATAGAGTCAGAAATGTCTTGAAATTGGTCAAGAGAGCTGTTGAAAATTCTGGTATAGAGGCTAACGCTTTGGAGACTACTTCTAATGATACTCCAGATACTTCTCTGTTCTTAAGAAAGATCGCTGCTGATTCTATTGTGTTATTGAAAAATGAAGGTGATATCTTACCATTGAAAAAAACTGAAAAAATTGCAGTATTTGGTCCAAATGCTAAGTTTGCTGCTTATTGTGGTGGTGGTTCCGCGTCATTATTGGCTTACTATACAGTTTCTCCATATGATGGTATTGTTCAAAAAGTCGGTTCCGAAGTACCATACGCAATTGGTTCAGAAGCTTATAAATCATTACCAGGTTTAGGTCCTCAATTGAAAAGACCAGATGGATCCTCGGGTTATGTTCTTAAATTTTATTTGGAACCAGAAACTGCTCCAAATAGAACTTTAGTTGATGAACTTAACTTGGATTCTTCATTGGCATTCTTAATCGATTATTATAATGATAAGATAAAAGATGATATCTTTTACTTAGACATCGAGGGTGCTTTCGTTCCAGAGGAAACTGGTAATTATCTCTTTGGTGTCTCCGTCTTTGGTTCCGCTAAGATCTTTATTAATGATAAGTTAATCGTTGATAACTGTACTAAACAAAGAAGAGGTTCATCATTCTTCGGTGCTGGTAGTGTTGAAGAAAAGGGTTCTATTGAATTAAAGAAAGGTGAAACTTATAATTTCAAGATGTCTGTCGGTAGTGGTGTAACTTCAGACCTTTTCAAGAATGATTCAACTTTCTCTGGAACTGGTTTCCAATTCGGTGCTGCAAAGGAAACTACAATCGAAGCAGAAATCGCTAAGGCTGTAGAAATCGCAAAGACCGTTGATAAAGTTGTCATTTGTGGTGGTACTAATGGTGAATTTGAAAGTGAAGGTTATGACAGACCTGATATGAAATTACCAGGTTCTCAAGTTCAATTGGTTCAAGAAATCTTGAAAGTTAACAAGAATGTTATCTTTGTCAACCAATCTGGTACTCCAGTAGAGATGCCATTCACTAAGGATATTCCAGCTTTAGTACAAGCTTGGTTCGGTGGTAATGAAACTGGTAACGCTATTGCCGATGTCTTATACGGTGATGTTAACCCATCTGCTAAATTATCATTATCATTCCCAATTAGAAATGAAGATAACCCAGCTTTCTTCAACTTCAAATCAAACAATGGTCAAGTTCTTTACGGTGAAGATGTCTATGTTGGTTACAAATTCTACGAAAAGATTGATAGACCAGTTCTTTACCCATTCGGTTATGGTTTGTCCTATACAACTTTTAAATTCGATTCTGCCGTGGTTGATGTCGATGAAACAAATATTGTTGCTAAAGTTAAAGTTACAAACACTGGTAAAGTCGATGGTAAGGAAGTTGTTCAATTATACGTTAAACCAAAATTCACTCCTCTGATTACAAGACCAATCAAGGAATTGAAAAGTATTGGTAAAGTTGCTCTTAAAGCTGGTGAATCCAAGGAAATCACTGTCTCTGCTCCTATCAAATACGCTACCTCATACTTCGATGAATACCAAGATGATTGGTGTTCTGAAGCTGGTGCCTATGAGATATTACTTGGTAACTCCAGTGACAACATCTTGGTTAGTGGCGAAGTTGAGATCACTCAAACTACCCACTGGAAAGGTTTATGATTGTAAATTTTTGTACAATTTATATGATTTTTTAAGTGCTTTGATGAACAAAAATTCTTTTACGTTTTGTAACACGCGCGTTGTAAGTAAATTGTAATTTTTTTTAATCTCTAATTGGAAAATAAGAATTTATTTCAGATCGGGTCGGGGAAAGCATTATAAAATGTCGTCAGATACAAGTGCACAACTCAATCAGAAGATCCGGGCACATGTTGAGAAGAATCCTAAGCAGCCATTTAGTACAAGTAGTAGTTTGCTGCTTTTAACACCGCTAAGGACGCTCATATTCGGTGATAATCCATCAGAGAAAGTCAATGCTATTTCGTTGTTGGCTACATTGACTGATCGAATTCCTAAATCCGAGGAGAATGATCTGTTTTATGATGATCTGTTGTTCAAGGAATTGTTTGGATTGATACCATTTGATATCAAGACTTCAACGTTGGTATCAATCTTGAGAATTGCCTCAGTGTATATGACAGGTAAGATAAGCACACATACTTTACCAATATTATTGGCCATACAGAAGCAATTGAATATATTAGATCTGCTTTGTGATAAATTTGCTGATGATTCAATAAGTGTCATTGAATTTGTCACTAAATTAATGACATGTTGTGTTGAAAATGAATATCCTGATCTGATATTATTTATGAGATCCTTGTCAATCCATGGTTTTTTCAATTCTATCACCGTATTAGCTGAGGATTCTCATTTGAATCCAGAGACAAAATCAAAGATATCGAAATTGAATAGTAGTTTCATTGAGATGAAACTTTTCTTGGCCAAGATACCAATAATTGAAGATTCATTATCGTTTAACAAAATAGTCGATGAAGTTCTTGAATTATTTCTGCAAAATTTATCAGAGACTGGTAAGACCGCTACAAGTGCAGATTTTGCTAAAGCTGGCTTAACCAAATATGCAAAGAAATTCATAGTGTCGAATTATAATTCAGATATAATTTTGGCCTTTTTAATATTTTGGAAAGATCCAAATAAGACTTTCAAAAAAGAATTTGTTGAACATCTTTTGTTCTCTAGTGGTGATGATCTGGTTTTTCCTGTAGCTTCAATTGGGGTTAAAGTCGATGAATATCTCAATGATGAAGTACTAGGTACTGATTCATATCCATTTTTAAAAGAGGTTCTGTTTGTTGCACAAGAGTTGTTTTTTTCATCTATGTTGAACATGTTGAGAATTTGGAGATCTTCCAAGGCTACCTCAGATGATCTCTCAATTTTGATCACACATTTAAAAGGTGTGATGAGATTTGCCAATTCTCAATTGAAGCCAAAACGTGATCTGCTGTCTGTGCGAACTGTGATAGGCTCTTTAATATTATTAACTGCTGATGAAATCAAAAACTTACAACTTGAGGATTGGAAAGAGAATGAAGAAGCTACGGAACTGGAATTTGGATTGAACATTTTCCATGAATATTTACGTTCAGAAGTACTTGAATTCGTTAAAGAGCAAAGACTCTTGAAACTTTCTAAAGGATCCTGGGTATACTCTGAAAATCCTACTGAGATGGCACTGCAAGGCAAGAAACCTCAAGTGTATTACATGATTTTATCACCTAATAATTCTGCTGTCATTTATAAGGAATTTAAATCCAAAACTAAGATTCCTCCAAATATTGATAAGACTGGACGTTATTTGAATATAAATACCATTGCATCTTTTGAATCGACAAATAATGATAAGGAAATTGAACCTACTGACAAGAGATTGATATCTTTGAAAAGTAGAACCTCTTTCAACAAGATCATATTGAAGAATAAGAGTCGTAAGACGTTGTTATCATTTTACACTGACACTACAGAGGCATCATACATTTGGTCTGATGGTTTGAAATTGATGTCTAATGCTAAATATAATGATTTATCTGACGATACCAAACAGCAGATTGAAAGTTTGATAGAAGTTAGAAAGTCTTGTCAATTAGCTAATTTAAATGATGAAGATTTGAACTATCTCAAACAATTGTTGACGAAGAAAGATGTGAATCAAGAACTGATTTACGATTTCAAGACTCTTGAAAGTTTAACATCAGAATTTTGTTATGATTGAAAAGTTATACATAGAATACAAAAAAATATTTGACTTTTCACATATACTTTTCAGGCATTTTCAACGTGTTCAGAGACTACTTTTTCATCAGCAGTCTTCAAACCGATATTACCAAGAGCAATGTCATCAGGATCATCTCCAAAGGCGATACAGACTTCCTCCAAGGAGTAACCTGCAGTTTCAATAAAGGTGAAATAAACGATTAAAAGTTCCACAGCTAAGATACAGTCATAGACAATATAGTATTTCCATTCAATAGCTTCCATAGCAACCGGGTTGACAAATCCATTGTAGACAGATGCCAAATTACCTGTGCAACCTAAAATATTAACACCCTTAGCTCTCAAGTTGTAAGTCAAACATTCTGTCACATAAAGGTAAGGAAGGCCATTCAATCCTAAGTTGTAACCAAAGTAGTAGAAGAAAATCATAGCCAACACACCTTTACCCAATGAAGCATCTTCGAAATTCCTTTGTTGATTGATAGCAGATAATATGGTCCAGATAACATAACAAACCAACATAAGTGACAACGAAGTGATGAACATAGTTCTACGCTTCAAATATTTGACAAGGAATGCAAGAGATATGGCCACAACCCAGTTATAAATCATCAAACAACCATTGATTTCCAATTGCCTATCTGTTTCAGTAATACCAATAGAATTCAAGACCAAATTCAAATAATACGAAACTAAACCGTTACCAGACATTTGCATCAAGAATGGGACCATCATACAATAGAATAATCTCTTTCTGTTTGCTGGAGTCTTCAAGAAATCGGTATATTTAGTTTGAGAGTACAATCTATCCATTTCCAATGAACGAGAGATTTCACCCAACTCGAATTCCACTAATGGACCACCTCTAACTTCGTCCCCACCTGCGTGCCACTTCAAAAGAGTAGCTCTTGCTTGTTCTTCTTTACCTTTACTCAAAAGATATCTTGGACTCTCTGGAAGCAAGAATATAGTTATCACTTGAAGAGCAGGGCATGCAGCTTGTACATAACTTGGAATTCTCCAACAATTATGATTGTGGTAATTTCTAGTACCATATGTGACCCAACTAGCAATAACCAGACCAAGGTACCAACAAGTATTATAACAGGCTGTAGTAACAGAACGATGTGATGGATATGAAATCTCTGAAATTAACGGTGGAGCAGCAACAGCACCAAGATTACCACCGAAGCCCAATATAAATCTACCAACAAAGAACATAGCATAACCGTTTGCTGCACCTTGTATGACAGCACCAACAATTAAAAGTATCAGACCCAGAAGGATAGCTGGTCTTCTACCAAACTTATCCGAGACAAATGAACAAATCGAGAATGAGAAGACAGCACCAAGAACAGTACCATTAGAAAGAACACCCAAGATGGCTCCAGTCAACGGCCTTCCAATAGAGTCTTCCATAAAATCGTGCCATAGTGGTAATGATTGTAAACCGTTCAACATAGAACCATCATAACCGTTATTTGTTGATGGTAAAGTCATAAGGATGACAATCAAGTTCAACTTCAACAAGTGAGGAACTTTCCACCAGGCTTTACCATAATCAATCAAATAAGCATCAATCATATGATGGTTGTCCAGACTGGACTCATTGGTTACCACCTCCTCAACAGGGATAGAGTTAGCTCTCTTTTCATCTCCAGAAGAACTCAGTTGTTCAAACAGAGAAGACATTATTTTGGTTAAGTATAAATATAAATATAAGTTTAGACTTGTTCTTACAAGAGATAAATTAAAAAGATTTACCGAATACTATATACAAAATTCATGGACTCAAAGTGTCATGATCGTGTTCACGATATAAATCCTGGTTTATTTTGAAGTGAGGCGTGACATGCTTCCCTTTTTTTTATCTTTCGGGGTCTTCCTTAATTAAGCCTACGGCTACTATATAAGGAAGAAAAATACTCAAAGGGATATTGAAGAATTCCGGCCCCTCATGATTATTATGACATTACCCCGACTTTTCCCTTGCCTTCTTTCAAAAAATAGCTGGAGTGACTTCACTTTTATTTGTACCATAATTGCCAAGCTAGTTGCCTAGCACCTAAAAAATTAGAGTCAAAAAAAAAAAAGTTTACGATTCCCCACACATGGGATCCCTGACTAAAAAAAAATTACTAAAAACTCAAAAATTAGGGAAATACAATTTTATTTTAGTCACTCCTTCTGGAGGCTCCTTAAATTTGATTTGCAAATCAACTTGCATATTACATGATTTTTATTATTTATTTATATTGTTGCTCACCTTGAAGTTCAGTGAGTTATCTCCATATGATAAGGAAAGCTGCAGCCGGATAATGCTGAATAGAGAAAACAATAATATCAAGCATGAATTGATTTTGGAGAAGAGGGAATTGTGGTTGATGGGGTAAGGGTTTAATTTTCATCTTTCCCAATCTACAATCTTAAGATGTGGCTCTCCGTTACCGTTTGTATCATCTAAGTTTTGAATTTAAAAAGAGAGTTTTTTTTTCAATTCAAGAGAGAGAGTCTAAGAAGTAGCTAAACGAAAGCTTTTGATGATTAATTTGAAACGAGCATAAGTCCCCTCAATATTTATCTTCTAATTTTAGCCTAACTATAATTACATAAAAATACGTAACTTTCGGAAGCTTTCTAATAAGAAAATTCAGGCATTTTCAATATGTTCAACACTTGTCTTTTGGTCAGCGGTCTTCAATCCGATGTTACCGAGAGCAATATCATCAGGATCGTCACCAAATGCTATGCAAACTTCTTCTAAAGTGTAACCAGCTGTTTCAATGAATGTGAAATAGACAACGATAAGCTCCACTGCCAAGATGCAATCATATACGATGTAATACTTCCATTCAATAGCATGCATTGCCACAGGATTAACAAATCCATTGTAAATGGTGGCTAAATTACTAGTAAAATGTAAGATATTCAAACCCTTGGCTCTCAAGTTGTAAGTCAAACATTCCGAAACATAAAGAATGGGAAGTCCATTCAATCCCATATTATAACCAAAATAGTAGAAGAATATCATAGCTAAAACACCTTTACCTAACGAAGCATCCTCAAAATTCCTCTGTTGATTTATTGCAGATAATATGGTCCATATTACGTAACAAACCAACATAATTGATAAAGAAGTTACGAACATAGTCCTACGTTTCAAGATTTTGACGAGGGACGCTAGGACAACTGAAGTGACCCAATTATAGATCATCAAACAACCATTGATTTCTAATTGCCTATCTGTTTCAGTAATACCAATAGAATTTAAGACCAAATTCAAATAATACGAAACTAAACCGTTACCAGACATTTGCATCAAAAATGGAACCAGAATACAATAAAATAATCTCTTTTTATTTGCAGGACTTTTTAAGAAGTCCATGTAGGTAGTTTGTGAATATATTCTATCCATTTCCAATGAACGAGAGATTTCACCTAGCTCAAATTCTACTAATGGACCACCTCTAACTTCGTCCCCACCTGCGTGCCACTTCAAAAGAGTAGCTCTTGCTTGTTCTTCTTTACCTTTACTCAAAAAATATCTTGGACTTTCTGGAAGTAGAAAGATTGTTACTAGTTGGATAGCAGGACATGCAGCTTGGACGTAACTTGGAATTCTCCAGCAATTATGATTAGGAATGTTTCTAGTACCATAAGTGATCCAACTGGCAAGGACCAGACCAAGATACCAACAAGTGTTATAACAAGCTGTTGCAACAGAACGATGTGAGGGGTAAGCTATTTCAGATATCAAAGACGGAGCCGCAACCGCACCAAGATTGTAACCGAATCCCAAGATGAATCTACCAACAAAGAACATAGCATACCCATTAGCCGCACCTTGAACAATAGCACCGACAACTAATAGAATCAGACCTAAGAATATTGCAGCTCTTCTTCCAAACTTATCAGAGGCAATAGAACTTATAGCACAAGAGAACAATGCACCAAGAACAGTACCATTCGAGAGCACACCTAATATAGCACCTTGCAAAGGTCTTCCAACAGAATCTTCCATATAATTATGCCATTGCGATAATGATTGTAAGCCATTGAGCATAGAACCATCATAGCCATTGTTTGTTGAAGGTAAAGTCATAAGGATAACAAGTAAATTCAATTTCAATAAATGAGGGACCTTCCACCAAGGTTTATCATATTCAACCAAATAAGCATCTATCATATGATGATCACTTGAATCAGGGTTTAAACTCCTCACTTGTTGAAGTGGATTGGGTTTGGTTCCCCTTTGTTCAATTTCTAAGAAACTCAGTGGTTCGGACGTAGAAGACATCTTTGAGATATATAATTTAGTAATGTATTTTGAGATGAGTTCAATATATGGAAGCAGACTAGAGATTTCCGATCCTATAAATATATATGTATCAATGGGCCCTTATGCTAAATGACTTTGTATTGGCAATTTCTTCTAAATAATTACAGGGTCATCAATTATATGCTTCCCTTTTTCTTTGCTTAGTCTTATTTTGGGTCTTATTCACATGGAGTTTTCTTGTTTCCCTTAATTATTTCTGTTATAGTCTACAATTGGACTTGGCAAGTGATTTAACCAAATCACTGGTAATATCAGTTAAAGGGTCCAATACCCCCTCATGATTATAAGACAAGACTACTCATCTCAAACTAGAGATGGACTAAAACTATATATCTTTATTGGTGGAGGAATGGATGCCAAGATTTTTGGGTTTTTTGACTTATCCATGACACGGATCTCTCCCCACACAATATAGTCTTTGATAGTAAGGATAGTTATCCCCCATACGTCATAATGTGGGTACTTGGCGTGGCACGTCTGAGTGACAATAGAATTCGTTTTTTAAAAAATAATAATTATAGAGCAATTTGCATCCAGCAAACAAATTAAACACTACAAGATGAAGGGAATTTAAAAATTTAGACTGTTATTTGTGACAAAAATTTAACGTTATAATTAAATATATATAATGATTATATATGTAGGTAAAAATAATATGATAAACGAACAGTTGATAGATTCAAGCATCTTCAACGTGCTCAGCAACTGCTTTTTGCTCGGCGGTCTTTAAACCAATATTACCAAGAGCAATTTCATCTGGGTCATCGCCGAAGACAATACATACCTCTTCTAATGAGTAACCAGCAGTTTCAATAAATGTGAAGTAAACAATTACAAGTTCCAGGGCTAAGATACAGTCAAAGACAATATAATATTTCCATTCAATGGCTTCCATGGCGACTGGATTGACAAACCCGTTGTAAATCGTAGTCAAGTTACTTGTAAAACTCATGATATTTAAACCCTTGGCTCTTAAATTATAAGTCAAACATTCTGTAATGTAAAGGAATGGAAGACCATTCAATCCCAAGTTGTAACCAAAGTAGTAGAAGAAGATCATTGCCAAAACACCTTTACCTAATGAAGCATCTTCGAAATTTCTCTTTTGGTTAATAGCAGACAAGATTGTCCAAATGACATAACATACCAACATAATTGATAAAGAGCTAATGAACATAGTTCTACGGTTCAATAATTTCACGAAAAGTGCAAGACAAATGGAAGTGACCCAGTTGTAGATCATTAAACAACCGTTAATTTCCAATTGCATATCTGTTTCAGTAATACCAATAGAATTTAAGACCAAGTTCAAGTAGTATGAGACCAAACCATTACCGGACATTTGCATTAAGAATGGGATCATGATACAGTAGAATAATCTCTTTCTGTTTGCTGGAGTCTTCAAGAAATCGGTATACTTAGTTTGAGAGTACAATCTATCCATTTCCAATGAACGAGAGATTTCACCCAACTCGAATTCCACTAATGGACCACCTCTAACTTCGTCCCCACCTGCGTGCCACTTCAAAAGAGTAGCTCTTGCTTGTTCTTCTTTACCTTTACTCAAAAGATATCTTGGACTTTCAGGAAGTAAGAAGATTGTCACTAATTGGAGAGCAGGGCATGCAGCTTGTACATAACTTGGAATTCTCCAACAATTATGATTGTGGTAATTTCTTGTACCATATGTGACCCAACTAGCAATAATCAGACCAAGGTACCAACAAGTATTATAACAGGCTGTAGTAACAGAACGATGTGATGGATATGAAATTTCTGAAATCAAAGATGGAGCAGCAATAGCACCAAGATTATAACCAAAACCTAATATGAATCTACCAACAAAGAACATAGCATAACCGTTTGCCGCACCTTGAACAATAGCACCGACAACTAACAAGACTGAGCCGATAAAGATAGTTGGTCTTCTACCAAACTTATCAGATAAAAAAGAACACATAGAGAATGAGAATAAAGCACCAAGAACAGTACCATTTGAAAGTACACCTAATATAGCACCAGTCAACGGCCTCCCAATAGAGTCTTCCATAAAATCGTGCCATAGTGATAACGATTGTAAACCGTTCAACATAGAACCATCGTAACCGTTATTTGTTGATGGTAAAGTCATAAGACTGATAATCAAGTTCAACTTCAACAAATGTGGAACTCTCCACCAGGCTTTACCATAGTCAATCAAATAGGCATCGATCATATGATGATGATCCGTATTTGAATCAGTAGAATCCACCTCCAGAAGGGGGCTTGCATTAGCTTGTTTGACATCTCCAGATGATGAGCTCAGTTGCTCAAATAGAGAAGACATATTTGTGATATGAAGTAGTCTAAGTAAATTTAGTATCGATTAGGTAATTTGTGATATATTAAAAAAGTTGGAGCAGAACAGAAAGCGGGACTTCCATGATATATATAAATTGCCTACAATAAATTTTAATTGATGATCGCGCTTCAATGACGTCTCCCGGTTTAATTTCAAATGATGCATGACATGTTTCCCTTTTTTTTTTTTGTTGTTTATTCTGCCTTTTTTTTCGCCTTATTATTACATTTATTAATAGTCTACGGCTAGCTTCCCTTTAGCAAGATTCAGGTCAAAAATAAATTAATGATACAAAGGCAACAAAGCCCCCCGCAGCTTCGTGATCTCATTACCCCAGGTTGGAGGCAACCTCAGAGATTTACCCCAAGGGTAGATGAGAACATCCGATTGGCTGAAATATGGGAAGCCAAGTGTTTTTCAAGCAATCTAGGTACTTACTTTTGCTTGATCATAACTTTTTTTTTTCGTACTGCACTTTCCCCACACATAGTATCCCCAACTAAGAAAAAGTAAAATTGTCACTATGCCTGAATAATAGTACAAATAATAACAAATTTTTTTATGCCTCTTTTTTGATGAGATGAAATGCGCCACTTTAAAATCTGGGGTAAACAAGGTATCCCCGAAAAGAATGATGGCAGCCGTGTCAATAACCGTATCTCCAATTATACAGTGAATAGGATCATGATCATGACTACTCTACTAGACAGTGAAATATCAAAAATTTGTAGTAGACTGCTAGATGGATTTTAGAGAAGACAATAAGATGGTGCTTGTCTTAAAGCTCTATACCTGTTATTGTAGTGGGGTTTACCGGAAGGTTAAGAAATAATAATCAAACAGAACCCCCGGGACTTAGAGTTTTTGGGCAACCTACTAATTACATTCAAATTTAAAAGAAGGATGTAATGTAAATTTCGTTAAATATCTTCAAGATGCTCAACTACTGCTTTTTGTTCGACTGTCTTTAAGCCAATGTTGCTAAGAGCAATTTCTTCAGGATTCTCTCCAAAAGCGATACAAACTTCTTCTAAAGAATAGTTAGCTGTTTCAATAAATGTGAAATAGACGATAACAATTTCTACAGCTATTACACAGTCATAGACGATGTAATATTTCCATTGAATAGCACCCATAGCGACTGGATTGACAAACCCGTTGTATATAGTAGCTAAATGACTACCAAGTTGCATAATATTCATACCTTTAGCTCTCAAATTATATGTCAAGCATTCCGCGACATAAAGGTATGGAAGCCCATTTAACCCAATATTATAACCAAAATAATATAGGAAAATCATTGCCAAGACACCTTTACCTAACTCTGCATCTTCAAAGTTCCGTTGTTGATTGATAGCAGATAATACAGTCCAAATAACATAGCATACCAACATAAGACACAATGATGTAAGAAACATAGTTATACGTTTGAAATATTTGACAAGGAATGCAAGAGTGAAAGCGAGAACGTAATTATAAATCATTAAACATCCATTAATTTCTAATTGTTTATCTGTGGATGTGATACCAATTGAATTCAAGACCAAGTTCAAATAATACGAAACTAAACCATTGCCAGACATTTGCATTAAGAATGGGACCATGATACAATAGAAAAGTCTCTTTCTGTTAGCCAGTGATTTGAAGAAGTCTCTGTATCTGGTTTGTGAGTATAAGGTATCCAATTCTAGAGAACGAGAAATTTCTCCCAACTCAAACTCCACCAATGGTGCCCCTCTTTCTTCATCTCCACCTGCATGCCATTTCAATAAAATGGCTCTTGCTTCAGCTTCTTTACCCCTTTTCATAAGGTATCTTGGACTTTCAGGAAGGAAAATAATTGTCAGTAATTGGATAGCAGGACATGCAGCTTGAAGATAACTTGGAATTCTCCAACAATTATGATTAGGAATGTTTCTAGTACCATAAGTGATCCAACTGGCAAGGACCAGACCGAAATACCAACAAGTGTTGTAACAAGCAGTTCCAATGGGACGATGAGGTGGATATGCCACTTCGGAAATTAAAGCTGGAGCAGCAACAGCACCAAGATTATAACCGAAGCCCAAGATGAATCTACCTACGAAGAATACAGGATACCCGTTTGCAGAACCTTGCACAACAGCACCAACAACTAAGAAAATCAGACCTAATAAGATGGCAGCTCTTCTTCCATATCTATCTGAAATCTGGAACTTACAGTACATGAAAATGTTGCACCGAAAGTGGTACCAGAAGTGAGAACACCCAATATAGCACCTTTTAAAGGTCTACCAACAGAGTCTTGCATATAGTTATGCCACTGTGGTAAAGATTGTAAACCGTTCAACATAGAACTATCATATCCGTTATTTGTTGAAGGTAAAGTCAAAAGACCGACAATTATGTTAAGCAATAATAAATGAGAAACTCTCCACCAGGGTCTACCATAATCAATTAAATAATCATCGATCATATTATGATGATCTTGATTAGAATCGGCAGAGTCCTCTTGTTTGAGAACATTAGAGTTTCTCCTTTCAATAGTTTCAATACTTCCAGATGAACTAAGTGGTTCGAGAGTAGACGACATCTTGATTTTAGTTGTTAAAAGATGACAAATTTGTTGATTAAATTATGAAGAATGTCATTTGTGAAAACTAATAGAGATCTACAACAGTCTATATATCAATTACCTACTAAAATCCACAACTTTTCGTTACAGCAAAGTGGTGCATTGTGTGCTTCCCTTTTTTTTGACTTAGCAATCATTTCTGTGTGGTCTGCTGTATTTTAGCTCTCAAAATTGACACAACTTTGGTCGGTCCGCGTCTGAGTCTAAAGAGCTTGATTTAAACATAAATAGATATTAGATATCTATGCAACAATACCCCACATTACTCAAATCTTTTTACTCCATTGTCTATCTTTGGGATTAAGGATAGATCAAAATGTTCTCCTCCACCTATTACAGCCAGTAATTCCCGCTCTCCTAGGTGTACTATCGCCGAAACAGAAGTCAAAGAGCACAACAAACGATGTATATAATTAAAATGGAGGTTCTCTCTTAATGTGTGGCACCAATAAGG
The DNA here is from genome assembly GCA_030567635.1 of Nakazawaea wickerhamii. Classification (NCBI taxonomy): domain Eukaryota; kingdom Fungi; phylum Ascomycota; class Pichiomycetes; order Alaninales; family Pachysolenaceae; genus Nakazawaea; species Nakazawaea wickerhamii. The sequence goes on from JAJLSR010000001.1 coordinate 2,540,899, forward strand.
GAAACTACAGCCATTTATTACCAAAAGCAATAGAAAATAAAATCCCTTTTCTCTCTTATCAGCCTTTTCTTACCTTGTTTGAATGCAGGAAATCCGTGTTCAGTCATACCATACAAGCTTTTTAGCACTAAATAATTTGGCCTCCTCCTAAGCTTTTTACAAATTATCTCCCTGGAATTATCTCAAGTGGTCTAATCACTATTAATTCCATCACCATCAAATATTTTCAATAATTACGTAATTGGAACTTGGAGTAAAATCGGCGTGATCTAGATTTTATTTAAATGTCCTCTGGCCCGGTAAAATTTCAAATAACTATTACCGAGCAGATCACTATTCACTTCGGTGAAATTATCTTTTATTGATTCCAAGAATAAGAGATCTTGTAATCGTCCTTTTAACTATAATGATTTTTGGAAATGTTGCAGAAATAAAAGGTGCAAGTTGATTCCTTAAGTGCCTTGAACCCTTGGTTGTGTTGATAGTAGTAGGTAGTACCAGCAGCTCGGTAGTTCTTTGGCCCAGGGTCCGATGACCCCGCGCAGTATAAATTTTTTTTATTTATGTTTTTTGTTGCCTTCAAAGTGCGAGATTGGCCACTACAAAACTGGGTGGTTCTTCTTATCAAGCGATCTATTGTCTTGTTTTATGTAATACTTATGTATCAGCTCTGACCATATATCTTGAATCGCTCTGTGGTGTGGATTAAATCATGGCTAAAGTTCTACTGATAGATACTCATGTCCACCTTTACGCGCAACCTCATTTTGATAAGCTATCATGGTTGACCCCAGACAATAAATTATATCGTGATTGTAGGTTAGATGAGTATAAGACAAATAGATCGGATCATATTGATTGCAAGGGAATGGTTTTCGTCGAGACAGATGTTAAATTTGATTTAAGTAATACGGTGACTGGTTACGATAATGCCATAGATGAATATCTCTGGATAGAAAGGATAATTGATAGACACTTGTTTGAGAAAGAAGGAGTTCCGCAAGATGATGATTTGATTAGAGGAATTATTCCTTGGGCTCCTATACCTAATGGTGCATCAGAAGTTCTGAGATATGTCGATTTACTTAAGACCAGGAGTCAAGGTGATGTTGCCTTTTCTAGAATTAAGGGGTTCAGGTATCTTGTTCAGGATAAGGATCCGAAGACCATGTTGCAACCTCTTTTCATAGAAGGATTGCAATGGCTAGCTGATAACAATTATGTGTTTGAGTTAGGTATTGATATGAGATCTGCAGGACTTTGGCAACTTGAAGAGTTTGTTGAACTCATTTCCCAAACTCATAATGTCAAATACATGATAAATCATTTGACTAAACCTAATTTACAGATAGATCTAAATTCTTCAGAAGATGCTCTGTTTTTCAATAGATGGAAACAATTGATCAAAAAAGTTGCAGAAAATAAACAAAATCAATATGTTATTAAATTCAGTGGTTGCTTTTCAGAAATACATCCTGGTGATGTCCTGGATGATGATAAATGTGTCGAATTGGTAATTCCTTGGTTTGAAGTTTTCTTGAAAGAATTTGGCGAGGATAAGATTGTTTGGGGTAGTGATTGGCCCGTCTGCACTGTTAATGGTGGGGTCAATGCTTGGGAAAGATGGGCGGCTATAAGTTGGGAAATTTTGAATAAATTCCAAATAGATTTGAATAAGGTATACTATTCAAATGCATTGACAGCGTATAATTTAGCATAAATTTGATTAAGAGGACCTTTTGTTTTATCTTACATGTAAAATTTCTAAAGAGATAATTTTTCCTCAAAAAAAAAAAAAAATTTCGAAAACCGTAAAGTGTTTTCTTGACTTAGCACAAACTGATCAACCGATCGAAAAAAATTGGAATCTTTGCATAGCAACGAGCTCCGATAGTACAATAGTACATGTTTTCTAACGGATCACAATTTGGGCTTATCTAGTTAAGAAGGAATTTCAGCACCAACTTTGAAAGCATCAATGGCGCTAAGTTTCTCATACCAAGCTTTAAGACTTGGACGAGTACTTAAGTCAACTGCAATCATGTCAGCCATCTTTAACCATGGGTAGAACAGGATATCAACAGTTGAAATATGTGGACCGACAATGTAACCAGTACCTTCCAGGGTCAATTGAGCTTCAAGAATGTCGACAATTCTGTTAGTTTCATCACTGAATCTCTTGATACCGAAAGCATCTTTTTCGGTAGATAAGTGGTTGAAATAAAGTGATTCAAAAGCAGTTGGGGAGAAAGTTGACAGATGGAAGTAAGCCCATTCAACTTCTCTATAGTGGTTCTTGTCACCGACTTTGTAACTGAATTCTCCCTTGGTGTCAAGTTGTTCAGAGATGTATTGTAAGATAGCACCGGATTCTGGGATAGCTTCCTTAACGTCACCCTTGTTGTCAACAACTAATAAAACTGGAACTTTACCATTTGGGTTGTATTTCTTGAACCAAGCTGATTTTTGTTCGTTCTTTGAGAAATCAATGGCTCTGACATCGTATTTAAGTCCCAATAATTCCAAGTAGATTGGAATCTTTCTACCGTTTGGTGATGGGGCAGTGAAAAGGGTGATACCTTCTTTTAAAGTAGCTTGATCTTCAATGTAGTTGGCTGGCATTACTGAATATTTATTAGTGATAATGTTCAATGATAAATTTAAATCATGTAAAATGGGAATTGTCTCTCCTATTTATATTAATCTTTCAATTGAAAAATTCACTTTCTGTGGATAAAAATTCTGATCCTGGAATAGTATCAAAAATTAAAAGTTTCCCCCTGTATCCTACACAGTATGCTTTGATTCCGTTATCCGAGATATTATCGATACTGTGCACATAGGCTTGTGTTGTACAAATATAGAAACAATAAAGCGTGGTGCATGCGAGATTATGGGTGTCCGAAAAATAGAATTAGGGAACGTTCACCCCTTTGAAAATGAGAGATTTAAGTTTCACTAAAATGTCAAAGAAAAAAAACGGTCAAGATCTCCTACAAAATGTTAGCGGAATTGTTCAAGGACCGATCTGAAGCCTACTCTGAACCACTAACTAAAACTACACCCTCTTCTATAATAATATCTGATCTATCCAACATTGTTCCCGATCAACTAGATGATAGAACAATGCCATAGTTTTGATGACGTCGCTTTAACCTCTCGGTATTTAATCATTCCGGCATTTAGTCAATTTTACACACTTTAAGCTCGATTACATGCTTATCCGGTCGACTAAGTGGATGAGGGTTTTAATGTTTGTGGATGTTTAGATCATCTTTCAATATTTACCTCGCATAGTTATGCCTAAATTGGAAAAAAAGTGATAAGAATTCCTAAATCAGAAGAAAAGTTAAAAAAAACAGATCTTGGTTGTGTATGAAAGTATAAACTCTACTTTCTAAGCGAAAAACTAAAACCTTGTATGAGAACTAGTTTGACAGATACCATCTAAGGATGTATGAATGGGAGTATAAAGAAATTTAAGTAAGATAATCGCAAACTAATCATGCAGATAATAATATGTATTGAATATTGAGCAGTATAACAATCTCTTACTATTTGGGTAATCAACAATCTTATTGTTGCATAATATTACGTCAAATAAATATAGCACACAGCATTTTAAGATAAAAAGGGATGGAAGTATGGTAAGGATTTTAAGTATTGTAAGTATTGTTATCTGCTCGATATGATGAATTTAACTGAGGAGAGATGTCTTGGCAGCTCAATTATGCCCCTTCTGCCTCTTCCCGAGGTATTTTGTGTCTTTAGAGAGACATGTACTGCGCTTATTGCGTTATTTGAAGATTTGATAAGATAATGGTTATGATTGATATTCCCTTGATAGCGCGAGACCGACAGCAAACAAGTAAAGTGGTGTAAAGATGGAAAGAGCTTTGAAAAGAGAGTGAAAAAGTACGTGAAGTTGTTGAAAGGGAAGGGCTTTTGATCAGACCTGGTGTTTAGTACTCTCTACTCCTTGTGGGTGGGGCTCTTGCTTTATACTAGACCAGCATCGGTTTGGATGGTAGGATAGTGGCATTGGAACGTGGCTTCACTTGTGGAGTGTTATAGCCCCTGCTTATGCTACTTATCTAGACCGAGAACTGCGTCTTTGATTAGGATGCTGGAGTAATGATTAAAAGCCACCCGTCTTGAAACACGGACCAAGGAGTCTAACGTCTATGCGAGTGTTCTATACAGGCCATTGACAAATAGATATTCATCAGAGTGTGTCAGCATATATAGAATATACTATTTGAGTAAGTAGGAAAAAAGATTGAGCAAATAAATCTTATTAGTAAGCAAATTTGTTCTTTTCACGATATATATAAAATTTAATAGTAAAAAATGTTTTTATAGTGGTAGTCAAATTTAAGAAATTTGAAATATGACTCCTTGCAAAATTGTGTTTGTTGGACTTAGTGTTCCATATGAGAAACAGAATTGGACAAGTAGATGGGCATTGAGAGCTCATTATCCTTCACTTGTCAATCTAAAAGACTCCTATCAAATTGTTGGTATCTTAAACTCTACCGAAGCTAGCGCGCAGCATGCCATTAATATGCTTAAATTGAATGATGCTAAAGCATTGACTTCACTGGATGACTTTTCCAAGCCAGATTTGAATTATGACGCTGTGGCTATATCTGTTAAAGTCCCACACCACGTGGATTATGTCATTCCGGCATTGAATGCGGGTAAAAGAGTTCTTTGTGAATGGCCCTTGCTGAAGAATTTAGAAGAGGCACAAGACATGGTTAACCTTGCCCAATCAAAACATTTAGACACTGCCGTGGCTTTACAGGCAAGATTTTCACCTGGAATCAGAAAAGTCAAATCAATTTTAAAAAGTGGAATCTTAGGAAGAGTTTTCTCTTCTGAATTTTCAGGAGTAGTTAATAGATACCTCGAAGCCCCCGCTCCTTATGTTGAAGACAAACATAATGGTGCCAATGTTATGACAATACCATTTGGACATTGTATTGATGCTGTATTGTATTCATTCAGCTCATCATTCAAGGAAATCTCAGGAAAGACTGATACTTTATTTGGACTTCCAACAAGAACTGCCCCGGATTATGTCAGTGTTCAAGGGGTGTTAACAAGCGGAACTCACTTATCTGGTATGTTCAGAGCTGGTATAGCAAATGGACTCTCTGAGGCATTCAGATGGGAGATCCATGGTGATTTGGGAGATTTGCTTATCACTTCAGACTTGCCATATTTAGAATTCACAAGTTTCAAGATCTCATACACTTTGCATTCAGATAAAGCTGTTCATCAAGTAATCTCAGCAGATGTAAATTATGATTATGAAGTTGATAACATTCATAGACTATATGAAGCATTCCAATCGGATAAAAGCAAGTTGAGTACCCAAGGTTTTGCAGAAGAGGGATATCCAACCTTTGAAGATGCTTTAGCATTACACAAATTGCTAAATGCAATCAACATCTCTTCAGAAACTGGCGAGAGAATTGCGTTTTAAATGGGTTACTATTAAATAACCTTGTATATAGAGAATTGAATCTGAATTGCGAGCATTTTAGTAAGTTTAATGATAGTAGTTTGGTATTATGATGTAGATATGTCTGAAAAGAAATCAAAAGAGATGTGGTGTTATGATGTTAAGGTGTGGTGTTATGATGTTAAGGTGTGGTGTTATGATGTTAAGGTGTGGTGTTATGATGTTAAGGTGTGGTGTTATGATGTTAAGGTGTGGTGTTATGATGTTAAGGTGTGGTGTTATGATGTTAAGGTGTGGTGTTATGATGTTAAGGTGTGGTGTTATGATGTTAAGGTGTGGTGTTA
>JAJLSR010000002.1:0-132013 GCA_030567635.1 Nakazawaea wickerhamii
TTGCATAATTTCTACCCATATCCATCACTTGTTGTTCAGAATATTGGGAAAGAATATTACCATTTTCACCATATTCATCATCAGCACCTTCCTTTTCCATATAGGCATCAGATGATGATGAATTAGTATCATTAGATTCGAAAAAACCTGCATTGGTCGCACCAGCACCTCCAGTGGCACTTTTTTGTTCTGTCACTGGTTTCTCTTCACTTATCAGATGTGTAGATGAAGTATCAGACATATTGTTATATAATTTTTCTTATTATTATTGATTAATTTAAAATTTGATATTAAACAATTACAGTCAAGGTTAATTTTACGAGAAATGGGATTGTCTTTATATATAAATCAATCCTTACTCCGTAGTACGAATTGGACAGAGGAGAAAATGGCACCTATTTTTCTTTGCAGAAAATGAGAAACTAACAACAAAGAAAGACCGGTTACGTAATTGTGCATGATGTCATTATGCCCCTAATTCTCAATTACATGGAGAGCCGGTCGTAAAATTGAAGCAAGCTCCGTTGACAATAAATGCGTGGGGACTTATTATCTCTTGTTCATACAACTTCTATTGTGAGTTGTCATTGTCTCCCCTCTCTCTCGAGGTGTTGTGTAAATGAACAAGTGAACTTTTAATAATATAACTAAGTTTTTTTATCTTCTCCATGTTGCAATAAAGTGGATATGGCTGATCTGCCCATCAAAAACGGAAATAAAGTCACAAAACTCACGCGGCAGACCCTTCAGTTAAACAAATTGTGTCAGTCTTTTTCTTAGCAGAGAAGAGAAAAAAAACTTTTTTTTTCTTAGCTCAGTTTGTATGCTTGTTTTTACAGAGTGAGTGAGTGGTGTATATTACATGTACTTTAAATAATCACGGAATTCCATTCATATTTTATGGATTGGTAAACAAAGAAAGTAGTTGGACTAGGAATGTCAATCACGAAAACCTGGGGAAATGGAATAGTCAACATGCCTTCCCCACAATCTATTACCAACTTGATGGTGATCTTGTTATATTTGAATTAAAATCTTTAGATAGTCTCGCTACCTATTAGGATATATGGATTGCTATCCCACCGTGTTCTTCGGAAAAACCCTTGTCTCACAGGTGGGGATGATTGCTTAAAGCTCCCCTCTACAGCAACTATAACTTCCGTATGCAGTAACTCTCTGGCACAGGGCAGAAACAGAGACAAAGTGAGCAATGCCGCGTCAATAGTCTCTGCGATGACAGTTGCTATCTGCTAAGCACATTTTTATTTTTTCTGATTACACATTATCCCCGCCCTCCGTTCCTCCCCACACAAGAGCACATTACTAGAAGCATACTAATAATATTTCTTCTCACGCACTCACTTCAGACTTTTGTCACTTTTGAAGAAGCTACCCTGTACTGCCTGATTAGGACTTGCGTGACGTGTGGGAACTCCGGGGTACAGGGGAAAAACCTTTGGTATCAGACTCATTATCATACAAATGATCTCACTCGGATAAGTCACTCTGCACAGTCTTACAATTGGCTATCACAAGATCTACTCTTTCTAACACACATTGTAATGCGGTTAGGTATTAGATATCAGTGTTAAATATTTTCCCTTAAAATTTCTCTGTACAATTATATGATTTTTTATACAAATCACATATTGGCAAATAACTCATCATCGTCATCGTCAAACCTATCAGCATCCATCTCCAGTGCTTCGACATCGGCTCTGGATGATTGCAGATGAGTATTACCATTACCACTGGGCAGTTTATTTTTAGAATTATCATTCACCTGTTTATTTTGCAAACTCAGTGCAAATTCTTCTAGCACTGCAGTTAATACTTCATTACGTCTTGTTACCATATACAAATCTTCAGGTTGAATGGTTTTTCTCTTTGCATGACTAAATGATGTTAGTAAAATTTGTCAAAATAGGGAGATAATTTAGTGTCGAAGAAATTGCTATCACTACTTTAAACACTTGAATTTAATTCAAACGTTTGAGATCGTCCCGGTCGTGTTGGTTCTAGTCGAGTGCTATCCATATGAGACTTCATGGATGACTATTCAGGAACCTATACACTCAATTTAACTGATAAATTCCAGATATGATCAATATCATCTACCTAGCAAAAACTGACAAATTCATAGTTTGTCAATATCAATATCATAAAAATATACTCACTTTGCAAATGATTCTAAATCTTCACCCAATGACACTATCTTCAATTAGTAACACTTCAAGAAATTTGATTTAAAAATTCACTTACATGCCTGATTATACACCAATTCCACTAAGGAGGCAATAAACCTCGGTGTCGCCGTCACGTCATTTTGCGAATCTAACTGTTTAGTCTCTTGTTCTACGATCTTCGCCACGGTGAGCCATAATGATGCTTTTAAATGCTATGATGAAGATGTTAGTAATTTTGAAATTGCAATATAATCAAATGGAATAGTTATCTTACGCTTGCGGTCTCTTTTTCTTCTGCTGAAAGGTGTTTCATCTTCAACTGTGTCTAATCTATATATTTACTCTGCTCTTCCAATTCCTATCACTGATTAAATATCTAATCTTTAAATATTTATAATTGTGTTTGGATTTTAATTTTTCGCGTATGAATCTTCAAATTATCAGCGATGACATCAAATCACTTAACTCAACCACAGATGTCATCCTTAATCCCACTCCCCGACACACTCCCACCTTTCCTCCTGCCCTACCTCCCACAACTGAAATCCAATGAGTTACCATTCATTACTCTCACTTATGCACAGTCACTCGATTCGCGTATCGCTATTAAGCCAGGGACTCAGACGGCTATCTCTCATTTAGAGACTAAGACAATGACACATTATTTGAGATCAAAACATGATGCGATATTGGTTGGCATAGGGACGGTGCTAGCTGATGATCCAGGTTTGGATTGTCAATTCGATGAGCATGTCATTACTCCTGTGGTGTTGGATCCTAAATTCAAGTTTTGTGATAAATTGAAGAATTCAAGAATGGTGCGGACTTTCAAACTGCAAAATGGTGGTAAACCGATCATCATCATCTCAAATGAAGTTGTATTGACAGATATGGATATGAAAGAGTTAGTTGATGTGCGAATTGTGAAATTGCCATTGAATAGTAAAGGTTTAATTGAATGGTCTGAATTGTTCAAACTGTTGAAGCAAATAGGATTGCAATCAGTGATGGTAGAAGGTGGTGCTCGAGTGATAAATGATTTACTCGTGGAAGAATATCAAGATAGTCCCATCGTTAATAGTTTAGTTATCACAATGGGTCCTGTATACCTTGGCTCTGGTGGTGTCGAGGTGTCACCTTTCATCAAAGTTGGATTACAAAATGTTAAATGGTGGACTGGAGTACAAGATGCAGTAGTAGCAGCTAAATTAGAATCATTCAAAAGTTAACTACAATAACACAATGTAATAACTCAATTATTTTAAAATTTTATATTGTAATATCACTACATAACCTAACTACACCTATAAACAGATTCTATAACTTGCATAACGACCAGAAGTCTCTGATCTTCTGATGATCTTTACCACTTGACCTCTTTTCAATCCCAAGTAACGAGCGACTGGATCTTCTCTTTGAATTCTTGGAAGTTGAGATTCTTTTAATCTGTACCTTTTCAATAATTCTTTCTTTTCTTCATTTGATAATCTAATATGTTTTGGAACTAATTCATGATGTGTAATATTTACCACTAAACTACTTTCTTCAAATGTCTCAATAGTACCTTCGGTGAAAGTTGGAATCATCTTATTTGCAGACGATGTAATATTTTGTTGATAGATAAATATACCAGTAGTGAATTTTCTTTCACTTATATTGATAATGAAATTTCTCATTGTCTTTACACCAACGGAGGCCTCATCGCAAAACTCCACCCATAATGAACCTAACTCTGGGAATTTTCCCATAGCTTCAGATGTAGGTTGTGCTTGGAAACTCATTAATTTACGTTGTGGTATACCCATACCATCGCAAATCTTGGATCTGAACTCGTCCAAAGACATCTCGATCTCCTCTTGTGTGATGAAGTATCCTCTGTCTTTGACCATCTCTTTTACTGTTCTGTAAGCTCTCCATAAACGAGAAACTGTTCTATCTGTATCTTCCATTATTATTGTTTATTGTCGTATATGATATGTTGTTTGGGTGTATTAAAATAGCTAATTTATTATGAAAATCTCACTCTATATATTATTTTAGTGATAATTTCAATTACAATATATTAATAACAAAGTCAATGGTAAATCCCTTCAACTGATACACTTCCAATCGAATACCACTCCTTTTATAAAAAATCACACTTTCTGTGTCTACAATTTGAAAAAAAAAATTGATAAAAAAAATTTTTTGTTTTCGATATTCGTACAATCTACACGACTCATGTCTTTTGTCTATAGTACAACATAACATCACCACTTTTCTTCCATATTCTAGCCTTTATCGTTGCCAATGTCATATCAAATGGGATGATTTGGTCCATGCACACCAACTCCAAGAACTCATAGACTTTGAAACCGGGCTTGTCCGCTTCCACTGGTCGCTCGTCTAATCTGTCAATGATAAATGCTGCAATCTTGTGTGCTCTGAGTACGCTAACTGCATTCAATTTATTTGAAGAGTTAGTGATACCAGATAAGTCATTTGGCGCCTTGTCAGTTGCAGGCAGTTTCTCTATGATGAAATTGATCTTTGTGTATGACAGCGTCGGGAATTTACTCAACAAGAGGGCATTTCCACACCATCTAGGTAATATCTTTTCAAATATAGGTAACGTCTCATTAGTTAGGTAATCATCTAATGTGCCATGGAAAAGTTCATGACTTGACTTATTGGTCATCTCACTGACAATAATCAAGATATCTGAATCCTTCGATAAATTAATAAATGGGAGCTCTAATTCCCCTATGTCAAGCTGGGATTTTAACACTTTAGCACTTGAGTCATATTTGGCCCTTACTTCTTGTATCACCGAGTACGCGGAGTCTCCTTGTCCTCCTTCTCCAGACTCCTTCGTGATCCCCAGTGCCACCATCGTAGCGGTCGACGTGTCGACCTTGGAGTTGTTCACTGTAGATGATGTACTTCCTGATCTTGATGATTTACCGAAAAATTTGAATTTTCTCTTATGGTCATCATTCGATGCCTTCTTAGTGAGCAGAGGCGCCGCTGGTGCCTGTACTGGTTCTTGTACTTTCGTGTTATCGTTGGAACTTATCGGTAAGATTGTGTTTGTGTCAACTTTATCTAGCACACTATCACGTAAATTCAAATCGATAGTATTTAACGATAGCACAGTCATTAACTCTGTAGAGATTGAAGTGTTTGGGTTCTTGGCATTCCTGTACTCTATATCCAGTAAGAGTTCAATCTTGACAAATTTTCTGAATATATTTTTCAAAACCATTTCACCTAAATTGACTCTATAACTGATTCTCTTCTCTTCTAATTCATCTTTGCTGAATTTTTGAGCATATTGCTCTTCCAAGAGAGGGAATTCCGTGAAGAGTTGGTCCAAGTAAATCTCAGTGTTACTGAAAGTGGATTCATCCAAGGTGATAAATAATTTCCCCGATTTGATCTCAACTTTGCACCACATAGGTAAAGTCTCATTAGTCTGATATTTATCAATAATATCATTGAATCTATAATCTAAATAATCTGCAGTTTCATTATAATTTTTCAGTTCAATTCCTGAAGCTTCAATAGACTCTAATGAACAACATTTAATCAAATCCCAAACTTTAATAGTTCCTGAAGTGTCCATAGTGACAACATTTTTCCTATTATTAAGTAATCTATGTTTGACTAACCCGCTTTGTCCTTCAATTTCTTGTAATGGATCCACAGCGATAGGAATAGTTCTTATTGCCAGCGTGTGGGGAGGGTTGTCTAAGATAATGAGTCTTTCTTCTTCTTCAAATGAATCTTCGGAATCAGATTTGGTACTGTTAACGGCGAACTCCAAATTAGGACCACCATTTGTTGATAAGAACGGAGACAATAACGAGTAATTCTGAGGGTCATCCAGTGGCACCGATTGTCCATTTGGCAGCGCTAATGAGTCGTCTAACTGCGATATCTCAAATGTTGAATTATTTGACAAATGAGAAACCAAATCGTACAAATCTTCACTCACGATGTTATTGGCGTGGAACGGGTCAGAGAGAACTGAAATCGTTGAAATATCAGTTGGCTCATTCACCATTGGAGCGCTAGAGACATCCTTATTATAAGAACTCAAATTTCTCAGTAATTTTATCGCTTGATAAGTGACTAATTTATTCGTGTTAGGTATAGCCCATCTCTTGATGAATGAGTTATTACCCTCGCCTTGCATAGTTGACATCTTCGATGAGGAACTGCTCCAAATAGAGTTGTCACCGAATTTAAGTGACAACACTCCAGTGGATTCGTTATTGGACGCTTCTGGGTCATCGGAAATTAATGAATCAGATAAATCTGCAATCACTGTGGATATCCCTAAATTGTCATTCAACTTACCAGTGACCATAGAGTTATTTGAATAATAGTAATCATAATTACATACTTTAAGATCTGTCTTCACGACAAGTCCATTCTTGTCACCTGAATAGAAAACATTGAAGAAATCATCACTGTTGTTTTCCTCTTTAGGACACTCAATAGACCACACTGACGACTCATGCATATCAAAAGTTCTCAACACTCTATTCGTTCTAAGACACCATAATTTTAAAGTAGAATCCGCGGAACCAGAAAGTAAATAATTATTTTTCAAAATTAATCCTTTGATATTACCCTGATGACCCAGAAATTTATTCAATGGTTTCAACGCGTTGGATCTTGAGTCGTAAAGTTTAATCACGTCTTCTGGACCACCACTGCACACGATATTCGGTAAGCATGACAAGGCGTAAACTGATCCTGTCTCATTTTCTGAGTTCTTAATTGAAGTTATCTGGTGTTGTTTCTCGATATCCCATATGGCAATGGTCTTATCCAAACTACCCGAGATGATTTGTGTAGGCTTCGAGCTGTGGTATGCTAAGCATTTAACGTAATCAGCATGGTAACCAATAACTGTTGCCGGTTTGGATTTAGACGAGTCCCAAACTTTCAAAGACAAATCTGATGAACACGAGACTATGGATTTGTTGTCTGCCAATAATTTGATATCGTTGATCCAATCAGAATGGATCTGTGCATGGTTTTGTAATTGGTAATCACCATATTTGGGCAGATTAAAATTACAACCTTTTCTTATCTGAGACTCCAAGAAGATCAACTCAGATTCATCATCATATGCAGTTGTCAGGTAATCGTGTATGCTATTGTAATTGTTCAATTTGCGATCAAGATCATCTAAGGGGTAATCTATCTCTTCGAATGGTTTCTTAGATGTCCACGAAGCGACAATACCATCTCTACCAGCGGAAAATAACTCGTTGTACTTCTCGCCGAACTCTAATACATTGACACCCAATGAGTGGCCATGATGGAACTGCGTCGGACCCAAGAGGTATGTCACCGATCTCTGCGACTTTCTAGCTGCTGTCATGTATGATCTAAAGTAAATGATATCAATCCGAATACAACAATAGTCTGATAAACTTCAGGTGAAGTAGGAAAAAAAAGAATTACTATGTGGAGAACAGAATATTTTGCAGCTCAACTTTTAAAGATGCTCTACCAGTTCAATTGAATGTAATTGGATAGGTTCAATATGGGGGAACTGTAATGGTAAAAAATTGGATCTTATAATCTTTGATATTGCTCTCTAGAATACAGTAATTGACCTTAAATCTTTCCAATCCTACGATCTTTTACTTTTTGGAAGAAGTACACCTTTTTTCGTAACTCTGTGTTTTTTTGATTTTCCACAAAATGCTGTGGACTTGGGTTAAAAAGCGGAGACTTCCACTAAACGCCATAAAAATAGATAGTGAGATATGACTAACACTGTCAATAGCGTTGTATCCTTGGTCAATGCCACGGTAAGGAGGTTTGTCAACTACAAGAACAAGCCGAAAGTGTTTCCCAACGCTCTCAACTTCCAAATCAACAGGAATGAGAATTGGGCAGTGATAGGTGACGCAAAGCTAGAGTTAATGCGGGTACTACTGAGTCAGTACTCTGTAGAACCACCAAATGCGAGACAGTATCCGAGATTGAGTAAAGGCGAGTGGCCTTCGTCTGTCATTGAGCTACTTCAATTCACTAATAACAATTACGGTAAGTCTGCAGATGGTACTGGTAATGGTGGTTTCACTCATCTTGGTGCTCGTTATGAGACATTCAAAGATTTAGAGATCGATATAAAGACACGAGATTTCATCACAGATGCCTCATATAATTCGTCACTGAAAATTGATGAGCTGAAGTATAATAACTACATTGACTCATTACTGTTGCGTGGCTTGGAGAATGAATTTATCAATGGACTTAGTAATGGACAATTTAGAAGAGCAAGAATTGCAAGAGCCTTGTACAAGAATACTAGATTATTACTCCTCGATGATCCATTCTTAGGTTTGGATCCTACCGCTACAAAGACAGTATCTAATGTCTTAAAAGAAGACACAAAGAATAGAAATATTGTCATTGGTCTTAGAATACAAGATGATGTCCCAGAGTGGGTAGATCATATTGCCATTGTCAATGCAGATGGCATTGTCAAGCAAGGACTGAAACAAGACGTGGAACTGACACTTACAAGACTTCGTGATGATCATTTACTGGAACAAGCTCTGAAGAAAATCGCTATAGAGAAACATCAACTGGAAGCTAAGAGAGAATTTGAAGAGAGACAAAAATTGAATAAAAATAGAGACGAGGTAATTATTGAGTTTGATAACGTCTCAATCACTTATAATCAAGCTGAAGTGCCTACTATCAAAGACTTGAACTGGAAAGTACTTCATGGAGAAAAATGGCATATCAGGGGTAATAATGGAACCGGTAAGACCACTATATTACTGTTAATCACACTTGATCACCCACAATCATGGAACAGCAGCATCTCCCTATTCGGCGAGAAGCGCAAGACTGGTAAGACCAACTACTTCGATACTAATGACAATATCGGGTTCACTTCTCCAGAGCTTCATGCGTTGTTCCCTAGACAGAGAACCGTTTGGCAAACTGTAGGTAATGGGTTCTTTGTCGGGAATTATTTACCACCGGAAAACCTTACCGAGGTGCAATTAAAGAAATTGCACTCTTTAATCAGTGAGTTCGGATTCGACGCCAATACCAAATTTGGAGATTTAAGTATAAGTGATCAAAAAGTAGTATTGTTCCTAAGAGCAATAGTGAAAGAACCCAAGATCTTGATCTTAGATGAAGCCTTCAGCGCAATGGCGGATGACTCTATTGAGAAATGTAAAGAAGTCGTGCAGTTCTGGACCCATGGGTGTGTCCTTGTCATTGGCCACGTCGACAGTGAGATCCCTTCTTGTGATAAGTATATCAGGCTAATAAACCCACCAGCTGGTGAATACGAATTTGGTATAGCAGTGTAAAATAATTGCCTAATCAGGAAGTCATAATAAGTGTATTTGTGTTCTGTTGATGGCAATCGATTTTAATAAAATAGAATCAAGTAGAAATTAAAATATTTTGTGCTGCTCTCAATTAAGTGTTATTGAAGCAAGGTTATATACATCAACTTATTGTAATAATCTGTCTTTTATTATTTATAAGCAATCAATTATTATCATATTATATCAAACTTGATTCACAATGGATGAAAATTACGATGTCATAGTTCTTGGTATGTGTGATGCAGTTTCATCTATTTAGATACGAAGGACTAATTTACTAACTATATATATAGGAACTGGTATGTTATTTTAATTTACTAATACAATTGATATCATATAATAGATTACTGACTCAAATTCTTTATAGGTTTAACTGAATGTATATTATCAGGTCTTTTATCCGTTGAAGGTAAGAAAGTATTGCATATAGATAGACAAGATTTTTACGGTGGTGAAAGTGCTTCATTGAATTTAACTCAATTATATAACAAATTCAAACCATCAAAGAAACCAGATGACAGCTTGGGTAGAGATAGAGACTGGTGTGTCGATTTAATTCCAAAATTCTTAATGGCTAATGGTGAATTGACTAATATCTTAGTAGTAAGTTTGAAATTTGCTTTTTTGCATTATCGTTTAGACTCTTACTAACATTTTTTAACATAGCACACTGATGTCACTCGTTATATCGAATTCAAACAAATCTCTGGTTCATATGTCTACCGTTCAGGTAAGATCGCTAAGGTGCCATCAACTCAAGCTGAAGCCGTTACTTCTTCATTAATGGGTCTTTTCGAAAAGAGAAGAATGAAAAATTTCTTAGAATATATCTTGAAATATAATCAAGAAGTAGCTTCTACTCATAAGGGTTTCGATTTTGATAAAAATACCATGAATGAATTATACACATACTGGGGTTTAGAAGCAGGTACTAAGGATTTTATCGGTCATGCTATGGCTTTATGGTCAAATGATCTGTACCTTGATCTTCCAATTAGAGAAACTTATGATAGAATAATGCTTTACCTCAATTCTGTTGCCAGGTATGGTAAATCTCCTTACATCTACCCATTATACGGTTTAGGTGAATTACCACAAGGTTTTGCCAGATTATCTGCTATCTACGGTGGTACTTATATGTTAGATACCCCAATTGAAGAAGTCTTATACAATGAAAAGGGTCAATTTGAAGGTGTCAAGACTAAAGAAGGTGTCGCTAAGGCTCCTATAGTCATTGCAGATCCAACTTATTTCCCAGAGAAAGTTGAAAAAACTGGTGAAAGAGTCATTAGAGCTATGTGCATTTTGAATCATCCAATCCCAAACACTGCAGATGCTGATTCATTACAAATCATCATTCCACAAAATCAAGTCGGTAGAAAGAATGATATTTACATCGCCGTTGTCTCCTCAGCCCATAACGTCTGCTCTAAAGGTCACTACTTGGCGATCATCTCTACCATTGTCGAAACCGATAAGCCTCATATAGAATTAGAACCTGCTTTCAAGCTTATTGGACCAACAGTTGATGTCTTGATGGGTATTGCCGACTTGTATGTGCCAAAGGAAGACGGTAAGACAGATAACGTATTCATCTCGAAATCTTATGATCCTTCTTCCCATTTCGAAACCACGACTGATGACGTTAAAGATATTTATCAAAGAGTCATGGGTAAACCTTTGGTTTTAAAGACAAGAACCACAGATGATGAAGAAGAAACTTTAGTTGGTTTATAAACTATTTAGCAATTTCTATACCTTTTACAATTGTTTTTACAAATAAACTTGATTTTATTGAAACTTAAACAGATATTAAATTTCATCTATATAGATTATAAGATAAATTTAAGAACTGACATTATCTGTCACATTAACAATTCCCTTATCTTTCTTTTCGGCGGAATCACTCAGTTCAAGATCATCAAATGCACTAGGTGTAGTATGCAACGATTGCTGATACTCTGTATCGACACCTCTGAAGATGGCATTAAATAAGATGATAAATGCTTCTCTGCCTTGGTATAATGGATAGACAATGATATACGTGGTGGCCAGTAATAACCAAATCATCATTATCACTACCCAATGTCTGAAATAAACTTTACTGAAAGTGTAACCGGCACCCATTAACGACACGGGTAAGATAATATAAGCACCAAATAATAAAATGGCATTCAAGATCATACAAAGCCATGAATATTTTTTCAAGCTATGTTTTTGCTCCTCTGTGACTGTCATAGCGGCCTTCTCTGCCTCGTCGGCATCATCACCTGCTTGGAACGCGTCATTGAATGCATCGAATTCAAATGGCTGTTCATCTGGGAACACATATGAGAAGATGACAAGGTAGAATAATGTAGAGAACAATGAGACAAAATTTGCAATAAGACAAGGTTCATTTTGAATCACTGTGTCTTTGGTGATTACCGGGTAAAAAGCAGCGGTGGATCCTACCCAACATGCAACACCAGTGACTGTGGCCAATGGACAACTGATCATTAACGCCCTGGTGGACATCTTTGACCAGAAAAGTGTCAACACGATGGAGAACACCGCAGGTGATACAATGATACCAGTCATGGAAAGCAACCAACCGACAGTGACACCGATATAGTTGAAAACAATAGAGATAACTGCCATGAATAAACTGAATCCAATAACTGCCATATGAGTGACTTTGACCAATTGCTTACCTGTGGCTTCAGGGTTGATGTAACTTCTATAGACATCGTAAGTTGCAATTGAAGAGAAAGCAATTAACTCAGCAGATGTAGCAGATGTGACAGACATGAATAACATCAATAACCCAGCAACAGCACCACTCTTACCCAAGATGGTACCCATAGCGTAAATGACAGGGAGACCAGAATTGACTTCATCAGAGGTTAACAGGTTTGGATAAGTGAACGATTCAGGTAACACTAACAAAGCTCTACTGGTCAATCCACCACAAGTACCCAAGGCCCATGGGATAACTAACCAACACACGGAACCCATGACGTAACCTTGGAAAATCCCTTTTGGATCAGAGGCAACCAGCTTTTGTCCATAAGATGGATCAGCGAAGATACTACTGACACCTGAGGTCAGCACGACGTAAGTTAACATTAACATAGATGGATCATCGAATGATAAGTAATTCTTACCTGTTTCTTGTGGGAAGACTTCTTGTACTTCGACTAACAAATCGTACATTCTATCAGGAGATCCAATCAAAGACGATGACCCATATGTGACAAAGCACATCACACAGATGATGATATAGATGATAACTGTATGAATCCAATCTGATATGAAAGTTGCATTTAAACCACCAAATAAAGTATAGACACAGACACCCAAAGGAAGTAAGAAGGAAGCTGCAACGATATGCATACCACAAGTACTGTGGAAACCTTGACTACCACCTAAAAGTAACAATGAACTCACTAACACATTGGTGGCAGCACAGTACACTAAGAACATCCAGTGACCTTTCTTACCGAATCTCACTCTCACTAATTCAGCAATAGTATGGACACCTGGTGCCACGATTTTCATTTGCAAAGCTAAGAACACAAACAAAAGCACTTGAATGGTACCACCGACACCGTATAAGAACCCACCGGAGATACCATGAGCATAAGACCATTCACCTGAAGTTAAAAGCGTCAGTGGCCAAGTCCACGAAGACACCGTAGCAGAGGCGATTAAACCGGAATTGACTGATCTTGAAGCCGTGGAGAATCTTTCGGAATTTTGAATTTGACCCATATACTTGGATAATAATTTAGTTACACCAACCATCATCATCGCAAATAATGCACCTAAACCAACGGCAAATCCGTAACCGTAACGTTGTTCCAATATAAATTCACTACTCATCTTTGTGTAAGTTGAGTATAGTATAGAGATTGGATTAAAATCACAATATAACTATATATAAAACTCACATGATTTATATATAAAAAGTCAATGTGGGACTGATCAACTACTTATACAATTATTAGATGTAATGCCAGATAAAGCTTTCGGTCTCTGATAAAACGGCTAGACTTTTTGCGTTTTGCCAGTCGTCTTTTTTCGCTATTATAGTTATCTTATCTATCGTGTAAAGCCATTTAACCGCCAATCATTATGACACACGTCAAAAGGCAATGAAAACTAGATCAACTTCGAATAGAGGTCAAGACTTACACTTGTTAATTCTAATATGATCTATAGCGTTATGGTCTATAGTAAAGACTATAACACTTACTAATGGTAGCCGTGTATTAATTGATCTTTACCTCATCTAACTGCCTCACGCATCGCATATTTGTCACCCACTGATTACAAAATTGGTACCTGGAGATTAAAATTTTTAAAAAGAAAAATTCTGCACTAGATCATATGAAAACCCGGAAAATAATATGATTGGAAGGAATGGCTAGAAGACATTAAAATGTCAATTTCAGTGTATTATTAATTGATATATTGAAATTTGCGGTACTACGCGACAATTTTCAAATTGACTTCCCTAATTTATGCACAAATTATATATGAATCATATTATCTTATCTTACAAGGCGAGCGGAAGTACTTTCCTTATGATCCATTACCACTAAGACTTGGCCGCAAACTTCTCACAGACGAAATGTCACCCGAAATCCTAATTAAGAAATAATACTTGGCCATGGCACACCGTGCACTACTCTTGTTTGTTATCAATTGTGTTTAATATGCGCAAATCATAAATCACCAAAAGCGGTTATCGCAGGTTGTGTAAATTACATTTAATTGGCTTGGTAATTGATAAGAATGTTTAAATATGAAGAAGAATGATTTTAATTTTAATTAATATTTTAAATGATTAAATTGAAAAATTCAATTTTACATACAAGATCAATATTCAATATGCCATCAAAGGAATTAACTATAAAATCAGGAAGATTGGTGGATACTATTCACAGTACAGCTAAATGGGGTGCTAAGTTTCCCTGGGGGCCTGATCCAACAGAGACAGGTGTTTGTCGTCTTGCCTTAAGTGATGAAGATAAACTGGTCAAAGATTGGTTCCGTGCAGAGACTGAGAAATTAGGTTGTGAAGTTAAAATTGATGAAGTTGGTAATATGTTTGCCATTTACCCAGGTAAGAACCCTGGCCCGGCAACATGTATGGGTTCCCATTTAGACACACAGCCAACAGGTGGCCGTTATGACGGTATCTTGGGTGTCTTAAGTCTGTTAGAAGTCATTAGAACTTTCCATGATAACGGTTACGTTCCAAATTATCCAGTTGGTGTTATCAATTGGATGAATGAAGAAGGTGCTAGATTCCCAATGAGTATAATGGCCTCCTCTGTGTGGGCTGAAAATATCAGTAAAGAAGAGATTTACGCTATGAAATCAGTGACAGATACTAAACCAGTCACCGTGAAGGAAGAATTAGAGAGAATTGGTTATTTAGGTAAAGTACCAGCATCATATCAACACAATCCAATTGCTGCCCATTTCGAATTACATATCGAACAAGGTCCAATCTTAGAAGAACAATCCAAAGAAATCGGTATCGTCAAGGGTGTCCAAGCCTACGTCTGGTACAAGATTATCGTCACCGGTAAGGCTCAACACACGGGTACTACGCCATTGGGCAGTAGAGCCGATGCGTTATTGACTGCGTCACAGATGGTTGTCAAGGCCAACGAGATCGCTCATGCCCACAGTGGGTTATGTTCCGTGGGTATAATGGATGTATTACCTAAAGTTGTTAATGTCATTCCTGAAAGTGTTAGTTTCACCTTGGATGCAAGACACACGACAGATGAAGGATTACAATCTATAATTGATGATTTGAAAAAGGAATTTGGTATTATCGCTGAGAAGGGTAATGGAACAAAAACTTCAAAACCATTGAAAGTAGAATTCGAACATATTTACACTTCACCACTGGTTAAATTCAATGCCAAATGTATCGAGTGTGTCACTAAATCTGCGGAAGAATTATTCGGTGAAGATCAATGTATCCCAATGATCAGTGGTGCCGGACACGATTCCTGTTCCACTTCAACAAGAGTACCAACAGGTTTCATTTTCATTCCAAGTAAAGACGGTGTCAGTCATAACCCTGAAGAATACAGTACCCCAGAACAGTGTGAGAATGGGTTCAAGACATTGTTAGGTGCTGTGGTTAGATATGATGAGTTGCGTTCCGCTGGTGAAGTTTAATTTAAGATTTATATATGGGAAACTGAAATAAATTATTTATTATTATTATCATATTTTGTAATTATTTTGAATTATCAATATCAAATTATTGATAAATAGTTTATATATCATATTTTATTAAAAAGGGGTGAATAGAAAGATAAAATTGGAGATCTTACAATAAAGCTGCGGCTAACCCAGCTGCACCAGCTGCTAAGATTCCATAAGAGGCACCATTGACCAGAGCAGCACCAATTAAAGTGGAAGTAGTTGAATTACTTGAATTACTTGAATTGTGACTTGATTTCTTCTGATGAGATTTCTTGTTGCTCTTCTTTTTAGAGATTTCTACTGATTCTTCTTCGGTATCGAATTTGATATTAGAACATGCAATTCTTGTATTGTCAGCCAAGTGAATTGTAACTGATAATCCACCAACAAAAGCCTTGTTATAAGGGTTCAATGATAAGTATTTTTCAACATAGCTATCAGAAAGTTCATTACCGTTAATGAAACCGTGTTTACCAGATAAATCACCAGCTTCACAGTACGCATTTGTGGAAGCTGAAGAGCAAGGAGCGATACCGTGGAATGGGTTTAAATGACCCCCTGTAGCGTAACAATCCCCGTCACTTGGGACAGCGAATTCGTGGATGTGGTATAAGAATGGGCCACCTTCATTTGGTAAACCAGATAAATTGACATCGACATTGACTTCACCGGACTCAATTGCAGAGAATTTGACGTAACCTTTGATATCTGAATCAAATTCCGCGATAGCTACAGTGTTGAAAGGAGAATCAAATGATTCTGGAGCGGTATGATAACTCAAGAGAGTATTTAAAGCTGGAATAAACGAAAGAATTGTTTGTGGAACGGCAACCATTTTAGGGATTTATATCTAATTGGTATGATATTTGAAGATATAACTGAATAGAAAATCGATTTACAAAGAGGAATTTGCAGCATTTATTTAAATTAATTTAATGTATTGCTGCAAGGCAATAGAAAATTTTTTTATCAACTTACATGTGCCATTGACCTGCATTATTACTGGAGATCAACTTGCCTCGGAGATCCCCTTTCCCAGTATCTGGTCTACCCTACAGAGTCCTCGAAGATAGAGTCTCTATAATGATAATTGAGTATAACAAGGTAATGCTAAGCCAAACTGTGTTCTCGAGAAGTTATCGAAAAAATCTTGTTAGTGGAAATTTGTCACAAAGTGACACAATCAAAGAAAAACAAAAACCACAACAGTGATTTTAATTATGCACAGGCAGACCGGTTCTACAATTGTATATTTTGTGTCAATAAGATCAATTAATAAGAATGGTATGTGTTTATTAGTCAATTGAGTGTATGATAGGATTATACAATTACTAACAAGTTAATAGTCATCTACTCTATACTCATTCAGCGATGAGACATTGACTCAATTAAAGAAATTTAGAATGCAAAGTGCCCGTGGTACAGCTATGGAACTGTTGATATGTAAGTAATAGCCCATATGTGTTATTAACAGTAATTTAATTGATCTAAATGATGAAGTTATATTTACTATAATATTTCATTTTATAATAGTTATTTTACTAACGAATTTCATTATATTAGACAAGATTGATAAGAACACATATGAGATAAGTTCAGATGGTGAAATACAAAGAAGTTTTGAAGAATTAATAGATGAATTACCAGATAATGCTCCTTCATTCGTGGTGTTATCTTATCCTTTCAAGATGCCAGATGGCAGATTCAAAATTCCATTAGTGTTAGTCTATTATAGACCAGCTACATCCACTCAAGAGTACAAGATGTTGTACGCCGCTGCAGTGGAATTATTTAGAGAAAAAGCTGGTGTATCTAGAATTATTGAAGTATCGGATGAAGAAGAATTCGAAGAGATCCCAGATCAATTGAAATAGACACTGTTCTTGATTTTGTGTATGTATTCTATATAAACCCTTTATCATTAATAAAGATTTAGACAAGTGGTGTTATGATGTTATATTTGTATATGATCTCTATTAGGGTTAAAAGCCCTAATTGTATTCGTATTATTTTTGTAATATAATACACTACTCTTTTGTGTGGAAAATTTTTGTTAAAAAAATTTTAATTTTAATTATCATTTTCATTTCTAGTTCTAGTTTGAACAACCAAATAATATCATATAACAAATTTTAATTCAAAATGGGTCGTATGCACAGCAAGGTGTGTAACTTTGGAATATACATAGTGCTCAACTTGGACTGATAGCGGTAGTGATGACACATTATATCCAAATTTTAATAGATTTATCATTGATTGAAATTTTAAAATTGTTGAAACAAGTAGGTGAAGGGATTATACAAGTGATGTTGTGATTTTTTTACTGATTAAATTTGTATCAACTAAATTTCAGTCACTGATTAATGTATTGAAATGTCTGGATGTGGTGTTAAAGTTATCCATTATACACTGCACTGTACCAGTTTTGCAATTATTTCACTGCTGAAAAGTTTTAAAAAAGAAATAGAAAGTCTTGAGTTTTATTTGCTTAACTTTACTATGGATTGATTAAATTTGAAGTAGGTTTTATATATTAAATTATTTTACTAACTTGTATTCTGTTTAGGGAAAAGGTATTTCATCATCCGCTTTACCATATTCAAGAAACGCTCCAGCTTGGTTCAAATTATCATCTGATGCCGTTGTCGAACAAATCATCAAATACGCCAGAAAAGGTTTAACTCCATCTCAAATTGGTGTTAACTTAAGAGATTCTCATGGTGTTTCTCAAGCTAAAGTTGTTACTGGTAACAAGATTTTAAGAATCTTGAAATCAAATGGTTTAGCTCCAGAAATTCCAGAAGATTTATATTTCTTAATTAAGAAAGCTGTCTCTGTTAGAAAACATTTAGAAAGAAACAGAAAAGACAAAGATTCAAAATTCAGATTAATTTTAATCGAATCAAGAATTCACAGATTAGCTAGATATTACAGAACCGTTCAAGTTTTACCACCAACCTGGAAATTCGAATCTGCTACTGCTTCAGCTTTAGTTAACTAGATTATCCAATTGGTTTTGTACATGTATAGTTTTATAACAAAAAACTGGTTGCTATCTTTTTATTTTTATTAATAATTTGTATAAACATATTTTAAAAAGTTGTCCTTATGGAGTCTTTCAATATCTTATTCACCATCACGATCTAAAATTGGTTTTTCTAAATTGAATTCATCCTCTTTCATCGCAAACAATATCGTTCCATAATCTGATACTTTATATTCTTGTAAACTACTATCAAGGCTATCGATCAATGTTAAATTATCTAAATCAATTAAATCACCATTTTTAGGTATAGCAAATTTCAAAGAATCCAGATCCAACTGTGCACCTTCCAGTTCCATGATCGTAGACTGGGTAGTATTCGCCACGGCGTCTTCTATCTCTTCATCACTCGAGTCGTCATCGAATGAGGTCTTCGGGATAGGTATATCCAGTTGCATTTGATCAATTGGTATGGCCTTGACATCTTTAGTGAATCCACCTGAAATATTTATCATATTTGTTAATTTCATTGCAAGATCTTTGAAGTTTGAATCAGTGGGTAATAATACGAAATATGTGACAGCACCATTCTGTAATTTTAATGTCAATGGGATATTAGGCAGCATTGTATATTGCCTTTCCTCTCATATATCGCCTCTTTAAATCACGTCTTGATATTTAATTTTTTTTATTTCTTAGATGGTAGATTTTTCAAGTCATCACAAGTAAAGATATACTCAATTGTAAGAGTGATGAGCAACTTGCTACACCATAGAAGCAGTGTCTTGGTGTTGTATAGGACTCTCTTAAGACATCTGACTTATCTCCCGAGTCCGTATAATGAACAAGCACTTAATGTTATTAGAAAGGAGTTCAAGAGTCAAAGGAAAGCACATGTGAGGAAACTGGTTAAAAGTTGTCTCGTCGAAGCATATCAATATGAGAAACAGTTATTCCAGTATCATAAAGGAGAGACTGAACTAGTGCCCATTGTGGAAATCATACTGAAATATGAGCGCTTATACAAAGATAGAGAAACAACGATACCAGTCACGGTGAAACCAACAATAAGAGAATCTTACCCTGAAAGATCACCAGAATGGCATTTGAAATTACAAAAAGAGCAAAGATTGGAGAGACTTATAAATAAATTAGTTAAATCTGACCAGGCGAAGACTGTGATACCACGTAAATCGGAATTAGATCAAGATTATATACGACATATTTACGGTACTAAAGTGATAAATATGAAGGCATCACAGGAGTTTCATAAGCTTTTACAGAAATTCGGACCGAGTTCGAAACCGTATGAACTGAAGTATAAGTACAACACTACAGAGCAAATCCCATTATTATCACTTGTGACTCCAAAAGGCACATTTCATGAATTTGATAAAAATATATATAATGAATTATCAGTGTATACGCGGTATCAAGAAGATATGGATTCACTTGAGCTGTACCAAGAGGAGTACTTACCCTGGCTGGAGATGGAAGACAAATGGGACAAATTGACTAATTCCCAGACGCTGAATCTGAGTTACGTATTGAGTATCCGCGATTGTAAACGTACATTGAGACAATCACACACGGAGAGAGTAGAGTCCCAAGTGAAGTTCCATAACAGGAAAGTGATGTTCATGAAGAGCAAATTGAAACTGCAATTCCAACAATACCATGATCTGAAACAGCTGAATTTCAATGAGATGATTAGTTTCATCAAGGAGAACAGTATTGATGAGTATAACGATTACGCTAATAGTTTAGCTAAAGTGTTAATAGATTTCAAATTCACAGAGATGGGTGATTCATTCGATTACAGTGAATTTGAATCAAAATTAGATCCTAAAGAATTTAATTGGGAATTAGATAATTAAATAAATATATTCATTTCGTTATGTATCCTTCTATACTCTTCCCTCTCACTACCCTATCATCATCCAAATTATCTATATTCACAGTGTTGGACCGCATACCGTATCCGTCATCGATAAATATCTCACTGGAAGCCGGCTCCACATTAGTGTTTTCGACAATTTCAAAATCCTGCACTAACCCAGCTAGTTCTGATACTTTATCGTTCTGCTGTGTCTGGTCGATATTGAGTTGTTTCATTCTCTCGATGATGGATAACATTGATTTGTCCTTATTACTATCATCATTAATCTCACTCAATAGCTCATCTAAGAAGATCAATTTCGTATCCATCTGAAATAAATCAGTTCTCAAAAAAATCAGCTCCTCTGTCAACTGCTTCTTGAAAAATTCATTGCTTTGATAATGCAATTTAGAGCAAAATGAATTCTTATAATAACTTTGTAAAAATTTTAAATCAGTCTTATGATTATTCATTAATATCTTTTTAGAATCATATACAGAGCACATAGGGTACCCGCAATAGTGATTCAACACCCTCTCGTTACACAAGTCCTCATACGCATCGGCATTGAACACGCTCGCTAAGAGCCTCATACCGTCCTTATTCGTGTAATTGTCCATCAACACCTCTACGATGATGAGCACTAACCCGTTAACTTGTGCCGGTGTGAGGAGATTGGATTTCGAATTGTGTAATGTTGTAATGTACGGTTGGAGTAATGGTTGGAGTGTCTCTGGTGTTATTAGACTATCTGATGTTGTTATTAGTGGATTCATTGTGTAATTTGTTATATGAGATGAGATTGATCTTAATTTGTTTTGATTTTATTTTTCCTAAATTTTACTATGAAATGTTGTATATATTGTATTAGTTTATTAAAGTATAAGATATGTTAAATGCAAATTTACTATAT
The DNA here is from genome assembly GCA_030567635.1 of Nakazawaea wickerhamii. Lineage (NCBI taxonomy): Eukaryota > Fungi > Ascomycota > Pichiomycetes > Alaninales > Pachysolenaceae > Nakazawaea > Nakazawaea wickerhamii. Next base: position 21,539 of record JAJLSR010000002.1, read on the forward strand.
AAAGCCTCTATAAAGCGATATCTATATATAACCAATTTATAAATAAAACCTTTAAACTGAAGTTGGCGTACCATCAATTGACTTCTCTTCAGGAAATTGAGCATCGGCTTTTTCACTTTCTGTTGAGTCACCATCGAATTGATCTTCTTGGAATTCTTCATCTTTATCTTCTTGCAGCTCTTGTTCGAGTTTTTCACTCTGTTTATGATCTTCCAGTTTCAAATCTCTAACAAAGAAGAAACATAATAAAGTACATGCACTAAGTGATGCCACTGGGAAGTAAAATGCTCTTTGATAAGATTTACCTAATTCTTCAACAGTGAGCCCAGCGGTGTTTGAGTCACTAATGATAGATGTCACAACAGCTAAACCGACAGAGACACCGTATTGTCCCATAGCGAGACAAATACCTGAAATTAAACCTTGCATATTTAAAGGTGTTGCAAGTGTGATAATATTTAAATAATTAACAAAATAACCGTTGGAACCACCAGCGAATAATATAATACCTGGGAAGAAATATCTCCAATAAGTATAAGATTTTGTTGGATCAGCTCTATTAATAAGAATCAGACCAGCGGTACTGATAAGACATGCGACTGAACAAATCATCTTTGGAGAAATTCTACCAAATGGGATGATACTTAACGTTGTAGTAACGATAGTCATTGTCACGACAATTGGTAATAATCTAACACCTGCAATTAAAGGAGAATCACCAAAGATATAATTAAAATATTGCACGGTTAAAGTCAATAATGAAATGAAACCAGCGTACATGAAGAATGTAACTACTGGTAATACTTTAAAATTTTTAATAGTCCACATAACTTTTGGAATTAACATTTCAATACCTTCACTTCTACCATTTTTGAAATATAATATTTCCCAACAACCGAAAACGACCATAAGTAATACACCAACGATAATCAAGACATAAGCTCTTGGTCGTTTCCAAGATTCACCAGCTTCTGTGAAACCGGTGACGACCAAGATACCACCGGCGACTAAAAGGAAGACACCAACGTAATCTAAGTTTTTCAAACTTGACTTAGCATTAGAGTTACATGGTTTCAAAGCCAAAGCGGCCATGATACCAAAGACCAAAGCGTATGCAGCAGTGAACCAACAAAGTGATCTATAACCGATCGATGTTAAAGTGAAAGCACCACCGATAACGAACCCGATACCCAAACCGGCGATAAGCAACGCGGTTAAAGCACTTAAGGCGATAGTCAACAGTCTCCCAGAGAACGTGTGGGCAATGATAGCGAATGAAGGAGGCACCGTTGCTGCAGCACAAACACCTTGGAATGCTCTAAACACGATAAGCACGTATATATTTTTAACGGCGGCGGCGACGATGGAACAAATACCTAATGCAATCAAACCGATAGTTAACATGATATGGTGGCCGATAATATCACTTACTCTACCGAATAACAAGATGAAACCGGCATAAGCAAGAGCATATGAACTTAAAGTCCAACTTGCAAGTGGATAGTCGATTCCAAATTGTTCTTGTAAGTCTTCCACACATGTCATGAATCCGGTAACGTTTATATTGTCCACCATTTGTGAACTACTAATGATAAAGAACAAGAGAGCATTGTTTTGTAATCTTGGTCCTATAGTGTTTCTAATTTTCTCACCACTTTCATATATGGCTTTAAAAGGTTGTTTCATCTTTAGATAATTTATTAAGTATTAAAGGAGTAAAGTGATTCTACAGATCTTTGGGGTTAGCCCCGTCTCTTTATATACAAAAGCAAAGAGGAAAATTCTTCATCTCTTGTTATTAAGCTTTGTCCCTGCGCACTTAAGTGAATTAACAAATACACCATTGTTGAATTTACACCACATTCATCTCTTTCTCTTTCTCTTTCTTTACAGTACATAGCAAGTAGTGTGGTATGTTGTATTTGTAATCAAGCTTACTAATTCATAGATATCTCTCATTTGTAGATAGAGATAGAAGAAAAAACCCTACACTAGACAAAAAAAAATTAAAACGAAAGATAAAAAAGATGGCTTTGTAATCCAAAGCAAAGCCCGCGCATTAGTGTTTAATAAATATGATAATTAATGCGTAATTAACGGGTATAATGAAACGCTTGTTTTAAATTTTTATTTTTTTTTTATTTTTTTTTGACGTACAAAACCAAAACAAAACAAAGGACAAAGACAATAGAAAATTTTAGATTAAAATTAAAGAAATTAAAAGAAAAAGTAAAATTAATCCGTTAATCGAAAAAAATGCCGCACTTTATATACTCCTCTTTCATGGATCAAACAACTAATCCATTCTCCTGTGCGACAATTCTCATTGCTAATTTTTTACTAAAATAACGTACAATTGCTAAATTGCCAGCTGCGTACCAAAAATTCTCACGACCAGAATCGGTAAATATAGCTTCAATTTCACCTTCTGAGTTTAAACCCCATACATTCTTAAGTGGCTTAGCTATCTCATCTCCAAATAGTTTACTTGCTGTAGTCTTCATATTCAGATACCCGGTAGCTAATACAACAGCTTTAACGTTTTCAATACGTGTTCCATCGGTCAATTCAACACCATCTTCAAAAAATCTCTTAATTTCAACCCCTTGTTTTAAATGGATTTTATCTTCAACAATCATTGACGATCCACCAACATCAATATAATATCCTCCACCTCTACGGTAATACTTACCAAATAATCCAGTACCTCCATATCCGGCATCTAATTTGAAACCACGGGATTCTAATTTATCAATCATATCTCTTTCCAGAACAACGGTTTTTCTAAAACATTGTTGTTGCATTAAATTCAAAAAGGGAACAGGCATTGAATTATTTAATAAATCTGCAGTGGAGACTTGATTTGGTCCATTTTGTGCAAACACACCATCACATATATAATGCAACCCCTTGTCGACATTAATTACACATGTTGATGATCTTTGAATCATTGTCACATTAGCCCCTTGTTCATAAAAATCTTGTGCGATATCATGAGCAGAGTTACATGATCCAACAACAATTGTGTTTTCACCATTATATTCTAACCCGGTCTTGTGCTTTGATGAATGAATTAATTTCCCCTTGAATTTTTCCTCATCACGGAAATGAGGGATATTAGGTTCACCTGAATGTCCCGTGGCCAAGACAACATGTTTTGGACGTAACACAGTCATTTCAGTGGTCTCATTATCAATTACCTGCACTTCCCATGTCTTGGTTTTCTCGTCAAATGTAGCACTGTTAACGTATCTGTTAGTCCAATAACTCAATTCCATTGAATCCGCATAACTTTGAAACCAATCACCTAATTTATCCTTTGGAGTGAAAATAGGCCAATTTTCAGGGAAATGTAAAATTGGTAAATGATCCGCCCACACTGGGTCATGTAACACTAAGAATGAGTAACGTTGTCTCCAATTATCACCAATTCTTGCATTTTTCTCAACAATTAACAGCTGAACACCCAAAGTTTTCAATCTAGCAGCGGTGGCTAATCCAGATTGACCACCACCAACGATCAAAACCACTGGCTGCTTGTCACCGCCAAATTCAAAATCCTTAGCCCTTTCTTCGAGCCAGATTTTCCTGCCAACGTTTTGACCATGGTTGACACCTTCAGGTCTATTGACGCCAAGAAGTTCAGGGTGATCTTTAAGGGAATCCAATGATGTGAAAACAGTTAACAGTTTCAACATTGATTTCGAACCGTCTTCGACAGATGCAAATCTAATTAACCCCTTACCGTACCCGAATTTAGTCTTAAACTTGATATAACTCATCAAGAATTCAATTGGTGGTTTGTTATCTGTCAGTTCATGCACGGTTTGTAATGCCACGCCGGTAGGAAATCTTGTAAAGTCCAGTGAACTGTCAATTTCCAAATCTGACATTTGGAAATTTGGTTCTCTGTCTTGTAATTGCTTTGAAATGCTATCTAAGTAATGCCATTGATGGTATTGCCATGATAAACACATGTGATCTTTCCATGATGCGAATGTCATGAATAATTTATCCAGTAATTTTTCATCTTCAAAATTTGATTTTAATAATTTATCAAATTCACCAAGCCATTCAGTCACAGACAGAACGTTATCTGAATTTTTCAAAAATTTTGGTGCAGCTTTAAAATTTCCATAAATTCTTTCATATGGTATATCCCCCTCTATAGCACCGTATCTGAGTGGTGGATGAATCTCAGTTTCGACATCGAATGGTTTTGATGATGTTACAGCAGGCATAGTTATATATTTGATATATTCTTTATAATATCAATTTTCAATTTCAAAAATGATATTTTAGGGGGGTTTTATATCATTCCCAATGATACGAGGAGAAGTCATCGCTTGTCAGAAAAAACTTTAGTTATATTAAAGTGAAAAATACAATTAAATGATAGTAATAATTAAAAAAATACACCCCACAATTGACATCCTGATCATTTAATTAACGGCTAATTTAATTTATTTACTATAGCAATCAATTATAGGTTCGGTGCAGTGGTATCTATACCCATTATACCTCAATTCAATTGCTTCCCCCCACCTGAGCATCACACTAATAATTAATACGATCACGATTGAGTTGCGCACGACTTCTAAGGGGTAGCCTACTTTACTTAATTACTATTACTACAAAGGAAGTTGAATTGAAATTTAATTAATTGTAATTAATCATAGTTTTTTAAAGGATGTATAGTTACTTAATATATATAATAAGTATCCGTTGTACCGATATAACAAGCTTTTTCATTCATTGAAAACTCATTCAATCTAAACTCAACCCCAACAGTTGTCTTTGTGATTTGGAATTTGGATCAAAAAATGGTTTTTCAGCTAATGATGTAACTCTTGTACCATGTCTTGAACTCTTTGTCAGTGAACTCTCATCACCGTAATCGAAAACGGCACGATGTTGACTTACTCTGTTATCCCAAATCAGCGAAGTACCATATCCTGGCTTTGATGGTTTCCAATTGAAACGTACTTGAATATCAACGTTGTCTTCATATAATTTAAACAAGTAGTCTAAGATAACTTTACTTTCACCTTCTTCTAATCCAACAATTCTACTTGTCATTGATCTATTGACATATAAGGATTTCCAACCTGTCACTGGGTGGGTTCTAACAAGTGGATGAACTCTTTCTATTCTCTTTGGGCCAGCAACTGGATTTTCACGATCTAAATATTTATGAGCACTGAAGTAAACTGCCTCCTTACCATCTAACCAATCTTGTAAAGGCTTAGATAATTTATCATATGCAGCATAACCAGATGCCCATACGGTGTCACCACCTACATCTGGGATAGTATCATTATGTAAATGAGTGATACCTGCAGGTTGATGTTCATGAACTAAATCTGTATGCCATGCCGTGTTTCTGAAATTATTTCTCTTAAAAGTTAATTTTGGACCTTTTTCAAATACATTACGGTAATCATTCCAAATTACAGTGACACCAGGTAATCCTGGAACTTGTGTAGTTTGTGGATGTTTTTCCACTTGACCCCAATATTCACCTAATTCAAGTTGTTTCTCTGGTGACAAGTGTTGATCCCTGAAGAATACGACAACTCTCTCGGCGACTAATCTAGCAAGTTCATCTTTTTGCTTATCGTTTAAATCAGCTAATTGCAAGCCGACAATCTCAGTACCGATATGTTTAGTTAAATCTCTAACTTCGGTAGCGGCAGATAAGAGCAGTTTCTTTTCTGGATCAGCATTCTTACCCCTCTCTATGTATTCAAAATCTTCATTTCTAATTGCAGTAGCTTCATCAAGATAAATTGGTACATGAGATTGATCTGGGATCTCAGGGTATCCTTTAGAGATATCGGTACCTGATCTCTTGAATCTTTCCAATGCAGATGGTGGCAATAAAGTTAAACCCCTTGGATCAGGTCCATAGTTAATTTGAGTGACAGATTTTTGATTTGCCTTAATTATATCGTGGAGTTCTTGCTCCAATGTAGTAGTGGTAAGAGATAATGACATCTTGACTGTTGAGATAACTACATTATTATAAATTGGGTATCATATCTGATATTTATATCACAGTATCCTTACGTATGGATTTGTTAAAAATTGTGGTTCACAAAAAGCTTTTTTCTTTGTGTGTGGTTTTTTGACATGTGGAGTTTTTGCATTATCCACAGTTTTATCAAGTCTTGGATTAGGTATTATAGAGACAAGTGTTATGCTATCATGATTAAGTATATGCTTAACTTGATGTATTGGGTGTAATCTTAGTACTCCTGGAGAGTATTAGTCTCATAATTTACAATATCACTCTCTTTACTATTAATAACATATCAAATATTAAGTATAAAAGATGGCATCCACATATATTAATCACCTCCGGATTATTGTCTCGACTTATCCGTTAATATATCATAAAAGCTTAGTTGTACATAGTAATTAATATAAATTGTAGTAAATCTTTAAATTGAAAATTACACACTGTGGATACACAGTTACTAATTATTTACTCGTATGACTTTATAGTCATAGCAAGTTTAATTGAGTTTGATGTAAACTTATTATATTGAAAAATATCGGTTAAATTCGATCAATGATCCTGACTTTGATGATTGAATCTACCTCGAGAGTATTGAATCAATTATTAGAGTATCCGTTACAGTTGTCGTGAGTTGTGGTGATAACTGACGAAATTATTAAAAATTAATTACCATGTGAGGGTTTCACTGGTAAGTTATCTAATTTCCAGATCAGATTAAGTTGAAGTCAGGAACAACAATCTATGGAACCAATAATGGTAAATTGTAATATTTCAAATTACCCTCATACTTATCTAACGGTGCCTGCAGTTTCTTCATTTGGCATGATCATTGGCCAATTTTCTGAGATCAATTATCATTGATTAAAGTACATTTTGTCACATAAGTAATGTTCGGTTCCCTATTTTCTAATCTTTAGGAAATCTTACAGTTGGTTACAAGTCTTGAACTGATTTACAGCTACTATTGTCGATAAATGCGAATTAAGAAGTAAGCTTTGTCCTCAGTTATCAACTAGCACACACGATAACTATAACATATATCCTCCGAATTAGTTAAGCTTTTACAATTGAGACTCATAAGTGATCTAAAGTATTCTTGGACCATATAGAGATCTTGTTCATATTGTAGATTAGATAAGGGATGGTGATGTAATATTTGGATTCTGGTCGTGCACACTTGCCCAATCATCCATTTCCGGATCGAACTTTTAAAGTGAGGACAAAAAGCCTGAGATGTGTATAAAGCAAAATATAATATAATAAATTCAAACACTGTAAGACTGCTGGCAGATCAATGCTGAATGGATCAAGAGTGAGGAAGAGCAGATCGAAATCTGTTCCGAGGCCCAATGGTGCTGCATTGGGTCATAATGTCAATAATAATAATAATCCGAACGTGAATAATATAAATTTATGGAAATTATTATTACTGGAATTAAATATTGATTCCAGATCTAAGAAGAAAATTGACACCGTGACAACGAGTAATTCAAAGGATATTTCAATGACTCAATTATTGAATGTCGTAAAGATTCCGATTTATTTAGAAAGATTTATGGTTTTCGGTTTATTATACTCGACAAATGCATTTTTAACTTTAATTACAATAGTGCCCTTAAGGATAGTGATACATTTGTTCTTACTAGCCCGTAAGAGTTTCGTATCACGTAAGAGGCAACATATTAAAGCGAACACTAAGATTTTCAAAAGAGATGCAATTTATATCTTCTCAGTGATGGCCACGTTGTTCGTATTGAAAGAGATTGATACGTCAAAGATATATCATAATATCAAGAACGGTACAGCGATCAAGTTGTATGTGATGATGGGGATCTTGGAAGTGGCAGATAAGTTATTGAGTTCCCTTGGGCAAGATTTATTGAATATATTATTTAATTTAAATTTATCAATTAGTTTTAAAAATATTATACAATTTTATGTTATTTTATTTTTAAGTGTTTGTTATTTGAGTTGTCATTCATATGTATTCATTTACCAAATAATGTCACTCACAGTGCTGATAAATTCATACTCAAATGCATTATTAACATTGATCTTAAGTGCACAATTTAGTGAATTGAAATCATCAGTTTTCAAAAAATTCGAAAGAGAAGGATTATTCCAAATATCATGTGCCGACTTGGTTGAGAGATTTCAATTGTTCACTATCCTTTTCATCATCAGTTTGAAAAACTTGAATATCGAAAACAATGACACCTCATTGAAACCCAACTCATGGTACATGAACTCGTCCAATTACATCAACATCTGGTTCGGGATAATAATGGGGCCGACATTCGTCGTCATAGGGTCAGAGATCATGGTGGACTGGTTGAAACACTTGTACATCACCAAGTTCAATAAGATCAAACCAACGATATATGAGAAGTACATGAAAGTGTTGAGTATCGATTACATGGAATCGTATAAGAACTCACCACTGTTCACTGGGATGAGTAGTGATGAGTCGATAGATGACGATAATAATTTAGATGGGATCCTCTTAGTGAGAAGAATCGGTTTGCCTTTATTGACGATGATAATCGCATTCATCAAAATGTCAATCATACCGTTATGTTCCTCAATACTCACTGAATCTCACTTCATTGGCGCCACATTGATAACAATATGTTTCATAACAACGTTATTTTTGCGATTAGTCTTGACTCTCATCTTACTCAAATGGTCGAACTCCGTGATGTGTAGTGGTAACAGGTCACTCTTGCATGATTTCGTCAGTGGCTCGCCGTCGACGTCGTTGGTGGAGTTGAATAACGGGATGAGGAAGCATTTGTACGACACGGATGAGCAAGTGCCGCCGTCGTTGGAAGAGATTCGTAATACTAGTATTTTGAAACTGGTCGCTAAGAAGAGGAAACTGTCTACCGCGGGTGATTATGACGCCGATGGGAGAGAAGATGACGAGGTGCAAGATGATAAGTACGATAATTTGATGGATGTGAGAAGGTACGAGATGGCATCTAAAAGAATTTGGTGAATATCTGTATATATTACTTACTATCTAATTTTATCAAATCTTATCAACAACCAATTAAAGTATTTCTCGGTGTAGAATATCCAGCTTCTTCCCATAACGTTCTATTGACATTCATATACAGTTCAGGGTGGTCTTCTATGTAATCCGAAGTTGGATAATCATCTGGATCACATGTAAGTGAGACGGTGTCGTTTGGTTGGTACACTCTCACGTAATCGACACTCATCGTTGCTGGGAACTCCAAGGAGTTCCAATCGATATATGTCCAACTGTTAGAGACACCCAAGTTCAATATCATAGACATTGGCTCTTTAGAGATAGGACGCCAATCGATATTACCATTAGGAGCCAAGGCATAGGAGTGCATAGTTAAAGTTGGATCGTCACCAACGAACCAACGAATGTATCCTGAATCTTTATCGTTCATATACTCATACGCATACGTCTGATATCTCCCACCTGTTTTCTCATACCATGTAGTGTTTAATGTAGTAGTCAGTGAAACCAGCTGTTGGAATGGACCACCAGTGTAAACGTTCATTGAGCTAACACTCTTATTATTGATCTCTATGAAACGGTAATCTGGGATATACCAAATATCGAATGGAGCCACTTGCAATGACTGAGACACGACACCGACTAATAACGAGGTATCCAGAGTGACTTCAATGACATCAATTTCGGGAGCACCACGTCCAGTACCGGCATTTGGATGCTCATCGTCTGGACAAGTACAAGAATTCAATCTCTGTCCAGGTAAATACGAAATACCATCTGGCGAGGACTGATTTGGCGTAATACCAGCATCACACAGTTCATAAGAGTAAGGCCATAACCCATCCGATGTGGCTTTGTAACCGGGTCTAGCCAAGTTACCCAATGACCAAACACCGGGCCACAATCCACTGACATTACCGTAATTAGGGAGATTTGCAGAGACTTCAAATGCACCTTGTGTGAAACACATCTTATTCCAAGAGTGAAGCATACCTGAACGATAAAACAAGTCATGTTGTTTTATAGCGTCCATTCTTAATTTCAAAGAACCATTGGCAGTTGTCACCGCGTCAGGGTCATACCATTCTAAATCCTGAGTGGCAGCGTAGTTAAGATCTGCAGCGTACCAAAATTGATCATCACCTTCGTAAAAAGTACGACCTTCCTTATTGAATTCATCACTGAAAACCAATTTCCATAATGATCCATCCCTAGCAGTCCTTGTCATTGCATCTGCCGGTGTGTCTGGATCGATAAGACTTGTCCTAACCGCTGATAACGTTGGATACTCGTAATCTGTTAATATCGTGTAAGTTTCATGATAAGTGGTTTTTGGCTTATCAAGGACACCAGAGTAAGTCAAAACGGGTAATAAGATGAACAACAATAATAACCCAACCAGTAATAGTATCAACCCTATAAGCCCACCCCATGAGCGCTTGTCCATCTGTTTGATATCGTACAACAAACGATGACTATCATATTTCAGATCATCCATTGGGTCAGGGTTGTGCATATAATCATCATCTTCCTTTTCGTCGATATGCAAGGGGAAACTCGACAGCGGGTAGCCACCGAAGGGGGACATGTCCAGATCTGCATCGAACAAGAGCAGAGAGCTGCCGCTGATTGGTTTAGACGAGTCGTGTAATAGACTTTGTCTCGAGGAGATTATTGATCTAGACATGTGGTCTCCGTAGGAAGGGTACCTGTTGTAGTCATCCTTCGGTAATAGACTGGAACGCGTCTGTGTCTGGGACTTATCTAATAGCAATCTTGAAGTGTTGGAGTCATCAAATGATGATGCAGAATTATTTTGTGATTGATCAGTAAACAGTTTTAATTCATAATCTTCATTATCTGACTGAGAAAAAGTGAATTCATCTCTTGAAATAAAAGGATTTTGAATAGAATCTGCAGATTCATCTGATAAATCGTCCAGATGACCCGTTAAGTTTCTTGAACTGGGCATTATCTTTGTATTTGTGTATATATATATATATATATCTCTTATAATCTTGTATATCCCCTAAAAAATAGTGTAAAATTTAATTTTGGCGTCAGTGATATTCCGTTTCAGTTTTTCTCCTTTGTTGTTATAAATCGATCACTTTGAGTGTGATTTGTGCTTTGATGTGCGCGCCGTGTGCGGTGGAGTGTCACAGACCCTGTCTAGTATGAGATGTGTAGATATAAGTTATTTAGATGATATATAAATATAGCTATATCGATATAGAGATATAGAGGTTTATAAATAGACACGAGTGTTATAGCAGTTAGTAAACATATATAATACAATCCAATAAACACAATAGGCAAGGCTTGTGAACTGCCCCTTGGCACTCTATTACCGGTGTTTCTTTTGCTACATTGTGCGCCATAAAGGGAAATTTGGTGTTGAGATTGGTGTTAATGATGAGGCATTCACCTTTGTGGGAGTGTATACGATTATGCTTATATAGATGCTCTCTACTCTCATATCACATGTCTAGTACGATATACCATGTATACACATACTCTAATAATATCAACATATATACCAAGAGTTTCATATAGAGCAATTTTAATAAAACCAAGAGAAAAGTCCCGAGGGTGGCAGTGATTAAGGTCGTGTCTATATGACATAATTCTACCTTTATTATGACAATAACACATATTAAAGATCTTCATATGAGAATGTTACAATATGTATATATCAAGTGACGTCAATGAGATGTATCTGATCTGTCTGTCTATCTATATCTAATATCTCATAGTGTATAAACTATCTACTCTATATAGTACAATACCCACTGTATCAACTGAGTGCAAAAAAATCGAAAATTTTTAAATAATTTTTATCACGCCAGTGTTTTACTACTTTTGATACAATCAATCACAAAACATATAATACCCCAATATAACAAACCAAGATGTCCTTATCTCGGTCACTGTTGTTCTTCTCAAGGAACACCTCCATACTGTCCGCACTGTGTAGGCAAAACTTGGTAAAGAAGAGCTTCTCATTACATCTGAATTCATCATCGAATTCAACCAGTAAGATTTTACCAAATATAATCAGTTACAAATTACTCGGGAGAACGCCAACGAAACCATCGAGTATTGGCCAATTCACCAGCAATATCAAGCGTCATTACTCCTCCGCTGCTACGATCAACGTTGCATCGAATTTCGCAAAGAGTCAACTGTCCAAATCTAAATGGCCATTAAATTCACATAAATCGGTCGGGTACCTCTGTATTGGCACATCACTGATGGTGTTTCTTATAGTCGTTGTCGGTGGCTTAACACGGTTGACCGAGTCAGGGTTGAGTATCACGGAATGGAAACCTATTACTGGTGCTATACCACCGTTAACGCAACTGGACTGGGAAGAAGAATTTATCAAGTATCAATCGAGTCCAGAATTTAAGAAATTAAATAGTCATATCACCTTAGATGAATTCAAATTCATCTTCTTCATGGAATGGTCTCATAGATTGATCGGTAGAACTATCGGTATGGTATTCGTTATCCCATCGTTGTATTTCATCGCTAAGAAGAGAGTAAGTAAGACCGTACTGATGCAATTATTAGCTATATGTGCTGGGTTAGGATTCCAAGGTTTTATCGGCTGGTGGATGGTGGAGAGCGGATTGGACGAGGAGCAATTACTGGAGAGAAGATCAAAGCCCACGGTGTCACAATACAGATTGACTGCTCATTTAGGTACTGCCTTCATTATTTATTCATCAATGTTGTATACTGGGTTACAAGTCTTGAAAAATTTCTCAATAATGGCTAAACCTGAACTGTATGCCACGATTTTCAAGAAAATCAACAACAAGAATTTGAAACCATTTACGAGAATGACCAAGGTGTTACTGGTTTTAACGTTCATCACCGCGATGTCAGGTGGGTTAGTCGCCGGGCTAGATGCCGGATTAATTTACAACACTTTCCCACACATGGGTGAAAACTATATACCATCACAAAGAGAATTATTCTCAACAGTCTATTCCAGACACGATGGTGATTTAATTTGGAGAAATTTCTTAGAGAATCCAACATTAGTTCAATTAACTCATAGAGTCCTCGCTACAACGACTTTCTTCAGCATACTCGGTGTTCACATCTACTCTCACACAATCAGGAAGCAAATCCCTAAGAACGCATACAGAGTCTTGAACGTCGCTATGGGGGTCGGGTGTATCCAAGTCGGTTTGGGTATCTGCACATTACTCTGGCTCGTGCCAACAGATTTAGCAGCTGCACACCAAGCTGGTGCGTTAACGTTATTGACAACGATGGTTATATTGTTACAACAGTTGAGAAGACCCACAATGACCAATACCGTTTTGTTAAAGAGATTTTTAGAAAAAAATTCTTCATTGTTAATTAAAAAATAATCTTTACCTTGTCTATAGAATATTTATAAATCACTTGAATATATATGTATATATCTTTATAATTACATGTCGTGTGTAAAATATCAATTTTATCGAATTTTAAAAAAAAACTTTGAACATAGTTAAATGTCAATTGATATATGAGATATTGAATATTCATATATATATGTATACAAGATGTTATTCTTTTCATTCTTTAAGACATTAGTTGATCATGAAGTGAGTGATTTGCATGATTTATATTGATTTTAGTAGATCAAATACTAACGAGTTATCTATAGGTTACAGTGGAAGTAAGTGAATCTCATGATATAACTATGAGATAAAATATAATACTAACGTACATGTAGTTGAAAAATGATATAGAGATAAGAGGTACATTAAAGAGTGTTGATCAATTTTTAAATTTAAAGTTAGATAATATAAGTACTATAAATGACACAAGTAAATATCCACATTTAACAGCTGTGAAATCTTTATTTATAAGAGGTTCAACAATACGTTATATTTATTTAAATCCCGTTAATGTTGATACAAATTTATTACAGGATGCAAGTAGAAGAGAACTGTTGGCTAATTCTGGGAATAAAATTGGTAGATAATTTAAATTGATTTTGTGTATTAATTATTAGGATTTAAAATATCAATGGCTTTTTTTTTATACATTATTGTAAGTGAATTTGTTGAATTTGAATATTCGAGTCATATTGGAAAGTTTTGCCTATCGATATTCTTATTGGATAATCAGATTGCTAATTCAGATAATATCTACATGAAAAATTCATAAAAGTAATTTTTTAAATCAATTTCTATTATCTGTCTATATAAAACCAAGGATTTTTTTAAAAATAAAAATAAATATTAAAACAAAACCCCATCATCAGATTAAAAAAAGATATGAATTAAAAACAAATAAAAACGATCATTGAATAATAAATGCAAATGATATAAATCACCATAAATTTCTAAATTTTTTTTTTTTTAATTTCTAAGTTTAATGATACCAGATCAAATTTATTTCCAATCTCTACCTTTAATATTTTTCAATTCTTCTTCAGTTTTAACTGTACCATTTGTGAAGTAACCTGAAGCGATTTTAGCATCAATTTCAACTCTTGAATCAGGTGGAATCATTTCATCTGGAATTGGAATTCTTTCAATAATTGGAATACCTTGTCCTACAATAGCATCATGTTTCATATTTGACATTGATAACATTCTATCAATTTTAGTGATACCTAACCATTGTAAAATATCTGGCATTAATTCTTGAAATCTCATATCTCTAACACCTGCAATACATTCAGTTCTATGGAAATATTCATCGGCGGTATCACCTAAATTCTTTCTTGCATTGTAAACTAAATATTTAGTGACTTCACCTAATGATCTACCTTCCTTTCTGAAATAAACAACACAACCAACACCACCATTTTGTGCTTCTTTAGCAGCCTCCACTATACCAAAGATTAAATATGGACGACAAGTACAAACATCTGAACCGAAAACATCTGATGAATTACATTCATCATGAATTCTTAATGCAACTTTCTTTGATGGATCCAGTAAATAATCTGGATTACCAAAGATATAAGCAGTCAGACCACCAATTGGTGGTAAGAAAGTCTTAATATCTGGTCTTGTAATTAATTCTGGGTACATACCGTTGGTATCTTCAAATAAGGCTCTTCTTAAAGCACCTTCAGTGATACCAAATCTCTTGGCAACACCAGGTAAATACCAAACAGGTTCAACAGCGACTTTAATAATTTGTAAATCACCATCTTTGTTAACGACAATGTTACCATCGACTTTCAAATTACCCTTTTCAACTTCTTCTCTTAACTCATACATTTGTAAATGAGCCTTGGTGACAGAGATAGTTGGTTTAATTTCGACATTTTCCTTTTCAGATAATTCGGCAAATAACCATGGAGCTAAATGACCAAATGGATCTAATGAGACAATCTTGTCAGTACCGGTCCATTGTGGTTTTTGTTTAAAATCATGTGGAGCTTCAGCACCAGTGTAATCGGCTTTATGATTTAATTTTAAATTATTTGAACCCACAGCCAAAGCATGATAAACTGAGTAAGGACCAGAATGAGCACCGATAGTGTTATGTTTTAATAAACCATCACCATGTCTAGTAGCGACAATTGGACCTCTTACTTTTGGATCTGAAGCGCCCATTTGTAATGGGATTGGTTTAACTTCTGGATCATTAGCGTATGTTGTTAAGACAATTTTATTACCAAATAAGTAATCACCTGCAGAGAAATCTAATGGCTTCTCATCTTTTAATGTTATCTTTGAATGATCATGAGTATGAGCTATCAAATTTTCTGGGTTAAATGTACTAACAGCAGCTGGAGCCATTTTCGATATTATTTTATTCTTATTATTATTATTATTTATTACACAAAGTAAATTAAATTGTATTTACAAAATGAAATAACCTCAATGAATGATAATTAAAAAGTTTGAATTTAATTGAGATTCAAAGATGTATTTATATCATTACCAAGTCTAAGATTATAAACAAAAATAGCTTATAATAATACAATAATATTGTATATTTGTTATCCATAGCTTTCCAACGTTGCCTGCTTAAACCGATTGTAGTAATTTGACGTATTTGTGATAACAAACTACCGACGGTGACATACGGTATCTCAAGGTGTTACCCAATACGCACGTTTTGATACTCTGGGACACGACCACTGTTACAACACCGTCGGATTTTCACCTATGTAAAGTGTTATCTCCAACGGTGCATTGAAGATTACAAGGTATTAATTATATATTGATACTGTATTCGATTTAGTCTTATTGGTTACCTCTAATATCAACATCTGATCTTCCAATAGGATTTCTCTATCATACACCGTATACACTATATACACTATACAACTCATACCACTCACCTCATCAACCAATAATACACTCTCATACTACATATAAGACGCTTACCTGAGGTCATGGAAGTTAGTACTGCGATGGCATTAGTCGTCCTCAGATGATCAAAATTCCTTTATCATTACTGATAAGCTCAATTCCTACTAAACGGCATACTCTTCGCCTGTGGTATTTATTATTATGTCCCCATGTTTAATCTTTAATCTTTAGCCGAACTTAATTTATTAATGTCATTTATCTATATATATTTTATTTAATCAGTTTTCTCTGATACATCTTCTTTAACTTCTTCTTGTGCAATATCTTTAACTTCAGTTTTCTCATCTGATTCAACTTTTTCTTCAACTGGTTTTTGTTTATATAAATCATTCTTATCCGTTTCAATACCATAAATTCTATACAACAACTCATAAGTCTCCTGCTTGCTAACCATTAAATTAACTGTAGATTTCCCCTTCCATAACGGCAAGAACAAATCTTCTTCGTGTTCACCTCTATTGACGCTGATGAAGCAACAACCCTCTTTCAGTTCTTTAACTTTATTAATAAATTCCTGATCTAATTCTAATAATTTATTAAAATTTGGGAATGATTCTTGTAAAAGAACTAATAATACATCTAAATTACATTGGAAAATTCTCTTCGTCGAGAGATACTTCTTGATTAATTGAACACTCTCATTTTGTGCTCTCCATGGACAAACATCTGTAGGGTCAGTTCTCTGTGCGACAAATAACTTGGTACCGGTATGTACGATTTTCAATTTCAGTTCATTTGTGCTGATTAAGTCTTTTATCGCAGGTGCAACGAAATATATGGTTCTTATTGGCTCACCAGTAGCGTTTCTCACTAAGGTGGAATCCTTAGGGAATGAATCATCAAATCCGTAAAAATTCCAACACTTGTCTAATTGCTCTTGATGTGGGTCTAAGAAGATGAATGGCTCCTCGTTGGCGTCTCTTGGTAATCTCTCTTTCTTCACTGGTGCCCTCTGCAGCTCTCCATTCAAGTCTTTGATTTTCTTATTAACTGCCAGTTCTGATTCATCATCAATGGATCTCTTTGTGTTATCGATTTTTTCAAAAACTGTAATGAAAAATCCACCTGTGTTTTGTAAATGTGGGTAAACTCTAATACAATTTTCTAAATTGAATTCCTTAGCTTCTTCTTCTGAAGGTGGGAAACAAGTCTCTGGAACACCTTCCAGTCCCCTGTCGACTAATTCCATTTGCTTATTAAACACTTTCCACTCACTGACACCGTTTCTTCTCACCAAATTAGGTAATTGATCTTGACAATTAACCAATCTAATTTGTTTCCCCCATTTTCTTAACGCAGCAGCGACAACTGATTCGTTTTCAATTGGTGACATCGAACATGTAGAGTAAACTAATCTTCCGCCTTTCTTCAACAATTGCAAACCTCTATTTAAGATATTCAATTGCAATGGATGTAACCCGATAGCGTCACCTGAAGTCCACTTGGGCCATACATTAATATTTTTCCTCATAGTACCATCACCGGAACATGGCACGTCACACAAGATTCTATCGTACTTAAGGAAATCCGATTCATTGCTTAATCTCAATTTAGGGAACAATTGTGCATCATGGTTGACAACAACAAAATTTGGTGAATTTAATCTCTTTATCTGGTGTACTAACATATGGGATCTCTTATAATCTGAGTCATTAGCGATAACGAACCCCGTTGGTGCACCTTCGTCGTCATTACTATGCAACAGCTCGACTAACTGAGCGGTTTTCGAGCCTGGTGCGGCACACATGTCTAAGACACGATGTTCAGGTTTGATATCCATAACTAATGGTGGGATCATCGATACGGCTTCTTGTCTTGAGATGTTACCGACCTCGGTTTCAATGACTAAGAAACGTTGAGTCTTTGCGAAAGACTCGTTCTTCTTGATCACTGATTTGGGCAGATCTATTTGCCATCCTAAAGAGTTGGGGTACCATGGTAAACTCTGCGGAGGGTTATAATTTTCCATATCAGCCACTTTCAGTTCCTTTAATGAGGGTAATAATCTGTCAACGAAGATAGTCTTGACTTCGTCAGCGTGTTTTCTTGAGCCAGTGATACGGAACGTTAAAGGTAAAGTATCTTGACAATGTCTCTTAAAATCATCCCATTCATCTTCAGGGATCAAACCTTGCAGTTTATAATAAGTTTCCCATTTCAGGTTCTCCTTTGCGATTTCCTTCCACTGACCACGATCTCCATTATTGTGGTCTCTCTTGCCGAACTTGTTATTGGATCTTCTACCACCTTTTCTATTTCTACCCATTGCTATATTGTAATTACAATAATGATTACATCTCATTACAAAAAATTTTTCAGATGAGAGAAAATTTCTCTTAGTAAAGAAAGGTCGTGTCCCTGGGGTCATATTCCTTAAGTACTATTGCTTATCTTTGTATTATCTAATGGTATTTGTATTTATATTTATACAATATCTAAACAGTTAAAGACATAAAAGATATCATCTATTTCTTTTCTTCGGTTTTTTCTTCAACTTTCTTTTCACCATCATTTAAATAACTGGCAACACCATATTTTTCAGCATAACTTTGAACAGTTTTGTTTTGTTCAATTTTTTCAGCATATTCTTCAACTTTCTTTTCACCACCTAATTTGTCGGTGTATTCTTTGTAATTGGCTTCACCTGCAACTTTCTTAACTGAATCTAATAAACCCATTGTAATTGTATTATCTTTATATGATATGATATGATATGATATGATATGAGATACAGAGATAATTAAAAGCAGACGCGGGTTTGTGGTTAATATATAAGAGTTTGTGTCTGTGTAAATCTTTGAATTTCAGGAAGCGCGATTTGTTACGTAATTTCATCTGCAAAGATAAACGCTGTTAGAAGCAGCACCTTGATAACTATGCTGAGTGAATTTACTCTACATCAGTCTGTGTCAGTCTGTATTCAGCCATATCTATTACTGCACTACATTACATAGATATAATAACAAACTTTTAATATATAAAATACAAACACTATTAGATAAAATTATATTGAACCATATTGACCATTAATTGAATTATCAGAATTAACACTTTGATTGAATATTTCTTCATCTGTTGAATTATTATCATCATTCTCATTATAAATGAAAAATTGTATAAATATAATAAAATCTAAGAACAACGTACCCAAGCTACCTGCTAACCATGACCCATTTATAATTAAATACTTCTTTGAAGTGTTGACTGATAATATACTCACGACATACGTTAAATTACCAAGACATGCAAATAAGAAGAACATAAATGATATACCATCACATGATTTTCTTTCAAAATTTAATATAATTTGTGGTATCCTAGAACCTAAATATAATACAGCACATAACCAACCAAAAAATTGTGCCAATGGGTCGAATTTCAATATAGGTTCTACATCGTTATCATCATTCTTCTTATTCGTATTACTCAAGTAATAACCAGCAACACCTGAAATAATCACTAACAAAACCATTAATAAATTATAAAAAATCAGTCTTGAATTATCCTTTGAATTAAATACCTCTCCATTTGTATCAATAAAACTTTCTAAATCTTCTTCATTACTAAAACTATCTAAATCTTCATCATCAATTTCAATATCTTCACTTAATACATTTTCTAATAAATTATCATGTTCATTTAATGGATTTGCAGGACTTAAATGAATTGGATCAACTTTCTTATTCCCACCATATATCAAGCATTGATAAAGTAATACGATATCCAGTAACGTATAATAAATCAGTAATATTATCATCGTAGGTAGTACACCTTGTAAAATTGCTCCCAATACATTAAATACATCACCCGCGAGCCATAAAATTACAAATAATAATGATAATCCTTCTGATGATTTTCTAATAAAATTTTCATAAATTTGTGGTGCGAATACTATTATCCAACATGCTAATGATATTGATCCTGTGATTCCACTAACTGCCTGGGCATCTATTCCTAATGGTGGTGGTGGTGCAAGCATTATATAGTAATAATTATTAGTTATTTCAATATAATTTACATTTTTTCGACAACTTTTTTTTCACACTGTTAATTTATTACATAAGATTATTATATATGATATAAGAATTTACTATTTAGTCTTCTCAGGGGTATTGCGGAAATCATATTTACCAATTTGCTTCAATTTACCTTTAAATAATAGCCAAAATTGCTTTACTTGAACAGGTACTTTAGGATGACTAACTAAACCATCAACTTGTACTTCAAATTTACTGAAAATACCCCTGGTATATACTGAATTCTGGTATCTTAATTTGATAAAGATACTATAGATAATCAATAGCCACCAATTTGACCATTTAAAAATTGATAATATAGCAATCATTATGAAATTAAAAATCTCTAATGATGATGAAAATTTCATCAATTTCTCTCTATAATTATTGACAACCCAATCGATACTGGAACTGGCCTTGACAAACAAGCTCTTCTTCGCAGGGAACAGATCATTAAATAATGGGACCAAAACCAGCTTAGTATAATTCAAAGAATGGAATATCGCAAATACGCAAAATGGTAATGTAGATAACGTATTCATCGGCGTCAACAACAACAAGATCAGAAACAACCCATATTGTAAATTATCATCATGAATCAACTCATTAACACTCAATTGCGAGTGGGTCTCCTTAAGCACAAGTGCGAAACTCAGTATCGTGCTGAGGTAAATTAATCTGTAACTGACCCGATGTGTTAAGCTGTGCAGTGACCAGACTTTGATACTCGAGAGGAAAATTAATTCAAAAATGATGGTTAGGAAATTACTTATGAACCATGGGAATTGATTTGACTATTTTGTATTAGTGATTGAGTTGTATGGGATATATGTATATATATTACTCACTTTGATTAAATTGATTAATTCAGTTTGAAAATTCTTCTTAGATGGGGTTGATTCCTTGGCTGGTACATTACCTTTTGGTAATTTTGATTCAATTGAACTCATTATAAGATACTTATATCTATCTCTATAATAAATATTATATAATAATTTATAAATTAACTCAAGTGGATATGGGATTACATACACAATTTATATAAATCGCAATCAAAAATAAAATTTATTTTCTTTGCTGTTTTTCAATTACAATTACAATTACAAGTTGCTACAAATGATAAGATATATTATAATATAGAGTTAACATAAAATTCAATCCAAACAATAGATAATACTAACAAAACAACTTATTTATATTTAAATACCTCTCATAAATCCTTTACGCGTCTTTTGATGTGATTGATTTGTTGATGAAGCACTTTCTTGACGTGTACGTGCCAGAGTTTCTAATACACGTTTCTTATCTTCTAACAGTTTAATATTCAGTAATAATTTATCTTTCATTTCTTTATGCTTGGTAAATAATTCACTTTCTTGACTTTGTAATTTTTTCTCCTTTGCTGTTACTTTACTTTGGAAAATTTGTTTTAAATCAGCTTCCATCTTTGATAATTTAGCTTCATGTAATAATCTTTCTTCTTCTTGTCTTGTTGACGGATCAAATTCTCTAAAAACTGAATTATCTTGTTGAATACCTAAACTTTTCAATTTTTCTGATCTATAATTTTCATATAAAACTTTTGATGTATTTTCCTTCAATTCACCCATAAAATTTCTAATTAAAAGTTGTCTTAATTTAATAAAATCACAATGATTTTCATTATCAACTTCAATAACACCCCATGGATAATTTCTACCTCTAACTTTTCTACCATCTTGTGTTTGAACTTCTGAAGTTGATCCAACAATAGCAAATGGAATTTTTGACATAATTTCTTGTATATTTAATATTGTTTCATCATCATCAATTTCATAATTTGGTGGTGTAAAAATTTTAATACCTTGATTATTAATATCATTCATAATTCTTTGTTTAAATTCATAAATTTCTTCATCAGTTAATGTATCTGATTTAGCAATAATTGGTATTAAATTTGCCTTTTCATGAATTTCTTTCATTAATTTAATATCTAAAGGTTTTAATGAATGACCTGTTGGTTCAATAAAATAAAGTAAAGCATGAACTCTATTATCAACAATAATTTGTCTATTAATTTTATTTTCACTTTCTAAATAAATATTAAATCTATTATCAATTTCATCAACAATTGGTTTCCATGAATCAATATTATTAACAGAATCACCAAAACCAGGTGAATCAATAATTGTTAAATGTAATTTAACACCATTTTCTTCAATATCTGCACTAACAGTTTCAATTTTAACTTCACTATTAATTAAATTTTCATTTTGTTGTTGTGATTCATTTATTGACATTGATTTAATATTATTAATTTTTTCATCGGGATATAAATCACGATTAAATAATGTATTAATTAAAGTTGATTTACCTAAACCACTTTGACCAACAACCATAAGATTTAAATTAAAACCTCTTCTAATTGATTTTCTATGCCATTGTTTTGGTAAATTTGCAAAACCAACATAACCTTGTAATTTACGATGAATAATTTTTAAATCTTGTTTTGGTAAAAAATCATTTGATTTATTTAAATCATTTGTTTCAGTATTAATTTCAATTTGACTTTTAACTGTTCCTTCTGGTGATGATGTTGTATTAACTGATTCTTCTACTGAATCATTGAAATCTTCTTCTTTAGTAATACTAGGATCAGCATTTGGAATATTAGTTGATTCTATTTTTTGATAATTAGTATATGGGCGTATAAATTTTTTGATCTGGGCATCCTCGTGTAATTTATGTGTGTATTATACCAGATAAACCCAATCGAATTGAATAAAAATATAACATACCTTCACTCATTGTAAGATAATATTCAATATGATTGATAATAGATTGAATTGAAGATTAATATAAATTGAATGATATACAATTTCCCAATAGTTTGTTTGTAAATTCGATTTAAAACTTGTTGTTCACAAAAACAAAAAAAAAAAATTAACGCGTCTTGTTTCTGTCATTTGGTGAGTGTACCTAGATATACCGTGTCAGTAAGGGGTATCGATACTGATTGGTTCTTACATACACTACTCTTTCTTCATTATAGAAAAATCAATTACTACAAGACAAGACAAGACAAGACAAGACAAGACAAGACAAGACGCGTATATCTATAATACATCTACGATGTCAACTTACTCTACAGAGATAAGTGAATTGCTCACTGAGGCATCCAAATTGTATGCTCTGAAAGACTATGAGTCAGCGTCACTGAAATACGGTGAAGTTTGTGAATTATATTCTTCACAAAATGATGGTAAGGAAGATATTGATTTATTATTCTTATATGGTAAATCATTATTTCAAAATGGTGTCTCCAAATCAGAAGCATTTGGTGGTGGTAATGGTGTGAGTGAAGAACCAAATCAAGATGAAAATGATGATACACCAAAGGAATCAGCTAATTTCCAATTCAATGAAACCCTTGCAGAGGAAGAGGAGGAAGAAGAGGAGGAAGATGATGAAGAAGAAGTTAAAGAAAAAGAAGATAATAAAGTAGATACAAAACCACTGGAGAGTGATAGTGATGAAGAAGTTGAAGAAGAACAAACGGATTTTGAATTACTGTGGGATATATTAGATTTGACAAGATCATTAATTGAAGATAAACTATCCAATTCACCAATTGATATACCTACCCCGTTAACGATAAATAAAAAAGATGATCCAATTGTTAAATTAACTGAAAAATTATCTGATACTTATGATTTATTAGGTGAAGTTTCATTAGAACTGGAAAATTTCCCACAAGCTGCAACTGATCTAGCGAAATCATTAGAATTAAGACAAAAACTTTACCTGGAAAATTCACAATTAATATCTGAAAGTCATTATAAATTATCATTAGCATTAGAATTTTCAATTGAAGATCCCGAGTCAAGGTCAAAAGCCGCTGAACATATGAAATCAGCATTAGATATCGTTAAAGCACAAATCCCACAGGACTCAGAATTAATTAAAGATTTAGAAGTTCGATTAAATGAATTAAATAAAGATCCTGCTGAAGAACTACAAGCTGAAAAAGAGAGAATTATAAAAGGGATATTAGGTGAAAAAACTGATGATGAAACTGAATCAATTGCTAAAATTGACACAAACCCAGTAGTGAATGATTTAACTAATATGGTAATAAAGAAGAAGAGAAAGAGTGATAATAAAAAAATTCCAGGACAAAAGAGACAAAAGCAATAGTTATTCTATATATCTTATAATTAATGAACTGATTTTTCAAAGAAAAAAAAAATTATTTTGTGTAAGAAGCCATCATCTCATCTCTTTAGATATATAGTAAATTAATCGAAAATGGTGCCTGTACCTAAGAGATCATCCAGTGAGACTGAATCCGAGATGAAAAAACCAGATCTCACCAATCAGCAAACCACAGAATCTTCAGAAGTAATCAAGACATATTTTAATGATAAAATTTTTGAAACAAATTTTCAAAAAAATTTAAAACAAGAAATAAAAGATTCACAACCTTATAGATGGGGCACGATAAAAGAGCTCATGAATGATGACTTGCTCAGATCCGTCAGGAAAGAAATTCTCTCGGAGATCCATTTCACGAAGAAGGAAACTGATATCTACAAAGTATACCAAAGTGGTGACTTAGCCAATCTTTCAGGTTTAAATTGGGACGATTTATCAAGGTTACCCTCATTATACAAATTAAGATCCGCCATTTACTCTCAGGAATTCAGAGGCTTCATCTCCCATGTCACCGGTTGTGGGAAATTGAGTGGTGTTAAGACGGATATGTCTGTGAATACATATACGAAAGGATGTCATTTATTGACCCACGATGACGTTATCGGTTCCAGGAGGGTGAGTTTTATCTTATACTTACCTGAACCCGACAGGATTTGGAAACCTCACTACGGTGGGTCCTTGAGGTTGTTCGACTCGATAGTGCCAAATGTGCCTAAACCGGATTACTATTGTAAATTGACACCACAATTCAATCAAATCGCTTTCTTCACTGTGCAACCGGGGTTATCGTTCCATGATGTGGAAGAAGTTAGAGTCGATAAGCAGAGATTGTCCATCCAAGGTTGGTTCCATATCCCGCAAAAGAGCGAAGATGGGTTTATCCCGGGAGAGCAGGAGAAAACTGAGGCGAAGAGTACGTTGCAACAGTTGGAGTCAAAGGAGTTGAGAGAATTTGATTTCCCAAAAGTTGTGAGAAATGATATTAATGAAGACGAAATCAAATTGTATAAAGATGAATTTGAGTTATCTGTAGAGGATAAGAGTTATTTATCACAATTTTTAAATCCGAGTTTATTAACTGATGAATCAATAAAGAAATTAAATGATATCTTTAGTGAAGAATCTGTGGTGGATATTCATCAGTTCTTGAATAATGACATTTCAGAATCACTCTTAGATTTATTCAAAAAATTCGAATTAAATGAGTACCCAAAGATGCCCACTACCCAGGCTGAAGTGCAATACCCCTGGAAACAGTCTATACCACCACATAAACAGAAGTACTTATACATAGATGGTCGTGACGAAGAGGTGATCGATAAAGCTGAGTCAATTGGGTTTATTAATAATATTGGTCCACAGGAGTTACCTAATTTTAAATTAATTTCTAAATTAATTGAATATCAATTGAAATTAGAAGATGATCCTAGTAAGGATAAAGGGTTAAAGTTATCATCAAAATTATGTGAACTTTGTTCGATGTTTAAATCTATCGCTTTCAAGAAGTGGTTAGTGCTCATCACTGCCTTAGTTGTCGTTAAGGATCAAGTATTAATAAGAAGATTCAGACCAGGCCAAGATTTCATTCTCGCTACACAGATTGACGAACAAACTGACTCCTCCTTGCTTGACTCCATATTGGAATCTACATTAAATTTAACCCCTTCGAAGAATTGGGAATCCGGTGAGATGGGTGGATACGAGTTATGTATGTTAGTCAATGAAGACGAGATGGAGAATGATCTGGCCATTTATAAGAAGATCGAGAATGACGATAGCGTATTGTTCACGTCGAATGCTAGTTGGAATAAATTTAGCTTGATGTTAAGGGATAAGAGTGTCTTGAAATTTATCAAGTATATCTCGTTTAACGCCCCTGGATCAAGATTTGATATTAATTGTCAATGGAACTGTTTAGATGAATAAATGACTTAACGATATATTGTAACGTAATAATAATAATGTAATAATAAGGAGTGGCTGAATCTGTGATGACTCATACGAGGGGATCACATTATCACACA
This sequence comes from Nakazawaea wickerhamii, assembly GCA_030567635.1. Lineage (NCBI taxonomy): Eukaryota > Fungi > Ascomycota > Pichiomycetes > Alaninales > Pachysolenaceae > Nakazawaea > Nakazawaea wickerhamii. The sequence goes on from JAJLSR010000002.1 coordinate 48,136, forward strand.
TCTCTACACAGGATCATACCAAAAGGCTGTGAAAGAAAGAAGTTAAGTAAGAGAATAAACACCGGCAAGTAACGGGGGCTGCACAGCGCTCAATCTTGAAATTGTTAACTGAGTGAGTGTTCTCACTTTGTTCCGTTCCACTCACAATAAGAATTTTAAAGAATTTTTACAAAAAAAAAAAAAAAATACACAAACAAAGGAGAACAAAGGACTAAGGAGTAATTATAATATCTATATCAGATAGTATTTGATCTATCAATACATATATATATATTGGTCAAGATGGTTAAAGATACGTCGTATTATGATCTCTTAGGGGTCACTCCCGAGGCATCGGATGCCGAAATCAAGAAGGCTTATAGAAAGATGGCTTTAAAATATCATCCAGATAAGAATCCAGGCGAAGATGCGCAAGCTAAATTTCAAGAGATTGGTGAACTGTATCAAGTATTGAAAGATGCAGATTTAAGACTGAATTATGATGAGTTCGGTAAAGAGGGGTCAGTGCCACTGGAAGGTTTTGAAGATCCAACTGAATTTTTTGCTATGGTTTTCGGTGGTGAAGCTTTCCAAGATTGGATTGGTGAATTAACAATGTTAAAAGATTTAACTGCACTGTCTGAGATTCTTGAAGGTGGTGATGAGGAGCTGAAAGATGATAAAGTCACTGAATCGACAGATGTGTCTCATACGAGTAGTTCAATAAATGGTTCCACGATGTCAAAGAAGAAAACTGAACCTGTTGATATGAAGAAGAAAATCAATGCTGAACAAAGAGAGAAGTTAATGCAATTAAGAGAAGATCAAAAGCAAGCAAAGATAAAGAAAATTGATGAATTATCAAGAAAATTATTAAAGAAAATTAATTTGTTAATTGAAAGTGCCCAAGGTAAAGAGATTGATGAAATTTTATTAAATAATTTTAAAACTAATTTGAGTAAAGAAATTGAAGATATGAAAATGCAAAGTTTTGGTTTACAAATGTTACATCTTATGGGAAAGACATATATCTTCAAAGCCACATCATTTATTAAATCTCAGAGAGCACTTACTGGTAAATTTTCAAAATTTTTCACCTCGGTTAAGCAAAAGACAACTAACGCTAAAAGTTATATGGATATACTTTCCTCGGCTATCGAGGCCAAATCTACATTAGAAGATTTCTCCAAATTGCCTGAGAACGAGATGGACGAGTACCAGAAGCTGGAAATGGAAAGGGTCATGACTGGTAAAGTCTTAGCCACCGCATGGTCATCTTCCAAATACGAGATAACCACCACGTTAAACAAAGTGTGTGACAAAGTCTTGAACGACAAGACCGTGGACTCTGCCACAAGATTGCTTCGGGCTAAAGTACTCTTGATCATCGGTAACGAGTTCAAGAACGCTGTGAGAACCACTGAGGAAGAGCAAGAAGCTCAGGTGTTTGAAGAGTTGATGAACGAAGCTAAGGAGAAGAAAGGCAAGAAGTACAGAAAGCAGATGCTGCAACAACAGCTGCAGCTGCAGCTGAAGTACGTGTACGTTGACGAGCATGGTGAACCTGTATTCACCGCGTCTGATGTGGGGAAATAATTGATATAACATCTTCAAATATACAATAAATAGAGAGAATTTTTGTTTTAAAAACGATTAATAAATTTGTTAATTTATAATTAATGCAGTAAATTTATTTAAATAATTTAAATATTCTATAAAGATTAAGTACCCGATGAACCAAACAATTTTGCCCATTCTTCAAATTGTTCTAAATTCTCCTGTGACACCGAAGGTTTAATGAATTTCAACGAGGCTTCGAAATCAACAAGCTCAATAGGTCTGATATCGCTCTTCGTAGTCAACAACAACTTGTCTCCCAACAGTCTCAAGGGCCCCATTGCGGCGTCCTTGGCGAGCGCAGTGATATCACTACCTGAATACCCCTCGGTCATCTCGATCAACTTCTCGAATTCAGATGAGGTCAATGTATGGTTCTGGTATCCTAACAATTTATCGAATTGAGATTTCCTAGTCTCGTACTCTGGTAAGGGTATATACTGTCTCCTAACGAATCTACGTCTCGCGGCCTCGTCGATGGCCCAGGGCAAGTTAGTCGCCAGAAGCACCAACACTCTTTGTAAATCTTCACCTTGGTCTCTGCCAGCGGCGGCTTTAGTTAAATCTGACCATTGCACTAAGAATTCATTCTTGATACGACGTGACGATTCATTTTCACCTTCGTTGTTTCTCGATGAAAGTAACGAGTCAATTTCATCGACAAAGATAATAGAAGGCGCTAATTTCTTTGCGAGTTGAAATAAAGCTCTTACTAATTTTTCACTTTCTCCCAAATATTTAGAAGTCAATGACGATGCCGAGATGGAGAAAAAAGTCGATTTAGATTCTGTGGCCACAGCTCTCAGTAACATAGTCTTACCTGTCCCTGGTGGACCGAACAAGAGCATTCCTCTAGCGGGTTCTCTCAACCCGCTGAACAAATCAGGTCTTAAAAATGGGTACACCACTGTCTCTTTCAATGAATTCTTTGCGGTTTCCAAACCGGCAATATCCTCCCAGTGGACTTCATCACCGTGCACGACGATCTCGTTCAAGATCTGCTTGGCGGCGATAGGGTCAACACCTTTTAGTGATTTAATCAATCTCTCCTCATCTTGCTTGGTTGGATCATTTTCTTCAAGATTTTCAGTGTCCTTCTCTGTGGAATCTTCATCGACATCGTCATTATCTTCATCGGTGAATTGCTGTTGCTGTTGGGGCAGTTTAGGTCTTTGAGCAGGTTTCTTCTGTGGAGACACTGAGGGACGAGATCTTGGTTGTTCCCTAGTGACAGATCTTTCCCTTCTTTGGGTATCAACTGACGGTTGTGTCTTTGGCTTGGGCTTATTTATCACAAATCTCGGTACTTGAGGCTGTTTATATATGTATGGTCCTGTGGTGGTATTAGTTGGTTTCTTTGTAGTATTAGGATTAGATTTAGTGATTCTTAAATTTGGTGTCAAGTTGTTTTGTAATTCCTCTAAGCTATCATTACTTTGAATTTTCCTATTAGCTCTTGAGCTATGACCTGAATTCTCTAACAGTTGTAACGTCTCGTGTCTTGATAATTGCTTTGTATCCACTGTGCTGAAATCGTCAAATTCATTAGATTCATCAGCTGATGAGTAAGATTTAGCATGATTTTGTATACTTGTAGACGGGGCCCAATTTGATACTTTATCTTCATTACTCCAAGACAATGTAGCAGCCTTTTGGGCACTTTGTTTCACTTCAGTCGCTGTCTTGACTGATGATGAAGAATGAGAATGATTTGAACCTCTTAAACTTCTCATCATTGGTTTCTTTGTTTGTTGAGAATATTTCATTGGATGTGGATTATTTGTTCGTAGTGTCGGTACATTAAGTCTTGATGCAGTGCCTGAAACCAGCGATGTTGATTTATTATTATTATTACGACGTTGTAATTGATCTTGTTTTAATTGAAGTCTATCCATATTATCATCACATTTAACTTTTAATATCATAATTTCATCAAGTAAATTAATTTCTTCAGCAGTTAATGAAGCACTTCTAATTTCTTTATCTAATGAATCTAATTTATATAATAAAGAAGTATGTAATGATCTCCAACCTTGTAACAGTTCTATAGGTCTATTTGATTCTTCTAATGAAATATAAAGTAATGAAGAATTTGCAATATCATTATACAATTCCATTAACTTTGTCGCCAATGGTTGTTTTTCTTTTCTTCTTGAAAACATATTTGTAATTATGGTTCAAATTGGGAAGATCCGGTGACAAAACAAACAACAAATTATAAAGAATGCAAGGGACTTTATCAAATGAGAGAATTGAATTTTTCTAGATATGGTAATAAAGATCTAAGAACCGGAATTGAATGGGTTTGATAATTGTTATATCTTGATATGGTAATTGTTATGATGGTATCTGATAAGTAGATAAGTTTTATTATCCTTAATGAGACAGAATTTCAGTTAGTTAATTAATTAAAAAAATTGATTGTAATTGTAACGATAATCTTAAGCGCTTTACTTTATATGATAAAATATATGTATCTGAGATCTATAGATATATGGTAAACGAATAGTTTATAATGAATGTATAAATAATACAATGACAATTAACTAGTAATATACACTTCACATTGGCAATTAACTTCGCTTCTCCTTCAATTTGTGTTTGCATTTGTGGCTGAGATTGTGTCTCGATGGGGTAATAGCAGACAGCCCCTGTTATTTTATTGCTTATTGCTTATTACTTATTACAGAGACAGGTCATAATTAATTACTAGTTACAAATTATATAAAATGTCTTGATCATACGGGATACAGTGCTGTCTAAGATCAGACACCATATTCTTTATAACCAATTTTTTCATCTATCCGAAATTGTGTCAACAAATTCACAACATTTGGAAATATACCCACCGATATTCAAGATTGAACATTCCCTAAATTAATAGCGGAACCAATCTTGAATACGGTATACTGGGCTTCCATTTTATAAGAAACTTGCATTTCTTCTATAAACTTGCCAAATTATTCGGAGGTCAACTTTCAATGAAGAAGAAGAAGAAGATAAATGAAAATTGAGAAAAAATTTTTGTTTTGTAGGAATCGCAAGATTTACCCTGCCTGTGATGAGATGAGATAGGCTTATACATAACGATATTGTATCTATGCCTTCTATTGAATTATTCTTACCCACTCATCTATGAGATAACCCTATTAAGATACTACTGACATAAGAGATCTCTCCATTTGAATACAGTATCTCATATATATCTCTGTATAACCCTACCTAATTCAGTCTTCTTCAGTGAAAAATCAAACACCAAAAAATATCATTAGCGAAAACTGCATACGTGTAAGCAGACCTCATCGCTGCTCTATATTGACCCCATAACACTCTACATTATAAAATTAATTGTGTCATTATACTAGAAATTTACACTATTCAAGTGCAATTGGTAATACAGCTCAAATTAGACATTGATCTCATACTAATTGAATGAGGTAACATATATTCCATTACCATACAATGACAAAAGATAAACCAACAAGTATAGTGGCGAGTTCCGCAATAGGTGTCACGATCTTAATGCTGGGCCAAATATTCACCAAATTGCTCACATTCATAGTCAACCAACTTCTCATACGATACATCTCCTCATACATCTTTGGTATCACTAGCTTTATGGAGTTGATAGTATCATGCGCATTGTTCTACAGTCGAGAAGGCATAAGATTGACATGTCAGAGATTGAGCAGTGATGACAATAGAGCCAAAGATGATTTGAAGTCGGATGCGGGAAAGATCTGGGTGGGGACCGCGGAGGCAACGGTGCAATCTATAGTTAATTTATCAATGATACCTGTTATGATGGGGGTACCTATAATGATAATTTTAATTACGCAATTACCTGATATCACTTCATACGAGTATCATCACTTATCAATAGTACTCTTATTCGCATCCACTATCATAGAATTATTGTCTGAACCTTTTTATAATTTAAATCAGTATAATTTAAATTTCACAATGAGAACACGAATAGAAAGTGTCAGTTTCATTACAAAATGTATTGCACAATTCTTGGTTATTAAGTACATTAATAAGTATTATCCAGACACTGGTTATTATATTTTACTGTTTGTGATATCACAATTCGTTTACTCATCAACGATCTTAGTATCGTATCTGGTCAATTACTACAAATCTAATCGATTACAAATACGCAAGATTTATTCCAAAGACGGTACATACTACTATTTCGACCGTACCTCAATCACCTATTTCACCAGTTTACTCTTACAGTTATTCTTCAAGTACATGTTAACCGAGGGTGATCGGTTCTTGTTGAATTACCTTTGCTCAACTGATGAACAAGGTATATTCGCCTTGATCACCAATTATGGGTCATTGATACTGAGATTGTTATTTGCACCGGTGGAGGAGACGTTACGATTAGTATTGACTAAATCATTCTCATCTAATAATGAAATCACTATACTAGATAAAAAAGTACAATTGATCTCATTTTTGAAAAATTTGTTAAAATTTTATATTTATTTATCATTAATTATCGTCATATTCGCTCCTTTCAATTCACAATTTCTATTGAGATCACTCATCGGTGACAAATGGACCACGTCAACTGAATTATTATTCAGTACGTTTAAATTATACTGGATCTACGTGCCTTTCTTGTCGGTGAATGGGATAATGGAAGCTACTTTCTACTCGATAACTGATGACCCGAAGAAGATCTTTGATTACTCGAAAGTTATGGTTTATTGTTCATTCGTGTATTTCGTGGTGCTTGTGCTTTTGATTAAGTATTTACAATTATCATTGATTGGGTTAGTGTTGGCTAATATGTTGAATATGACTTTAAGAATAGTGTATTGCACAAGATCATTATCAAATTTCTTGAAAATCGATAATTTAAGTCTTATTGAGGTTATCAAAGATAATCGTTACATATACGCCTTGATAAGTTCAATTTTCATTTACTCCATACACGTCAATTTCATAGGATCAGAAGTTTTACATATCAGAGAATTTGTTAAAAGTTTCATATTAGCTGGTTTATTACTATTGAATTTCATATTTATTGAAAGAGATTTGATCTTAGCTGTTATTAAACCGTATCTCAAGGGTAAGAAAGATTAGTAAGCTGACGATTTTCTTATTGTGTATGATTTAGGTAAGATAACATAATATAATTTATATAATTAATAAATTTTAATAACATGTGTATTTGAAAAATGTTCCTGAAATTTAATTCAGACAAAGCTCACGATTCAATTGCATAACTACAAGATTTAGTTCAAATCGTTCTATAATTAGCATTCAAGTCATTACTTACCATATGAAAGTTTGAGCTTCCGTTAGCAATTGCCGTTTAATTGCTTCATCTTCATCACTTTGCTAAATAAACATTTTTTTTAATAATTTGCTTCTTGAGCATATGATAATTGCTACTCGGCAAAAATATTGATGAAGCGCTCAATTGGCAGCAACAACTGCAACAACTGCCGAGATGACAGCGTTGTATGGGCGATGACAGTTTGTGTGACAAATATGGTAGTGATTGCTCATTAAAGCAACTAGTTCTAGTATTTTCTCACACTTTTTTAAGCAATCTCACTTTTATAAGAGCAACTTTCAATCAAGTACAGTGCCACAGTGTGATTCAAATACTAAGTTGCTATTCATATGATATCATGAAATTAACAAATACACAATTGAATAGGAGGCGTTATGAGAATTAATATAAATACCCAGCTTGATCTCTCTTAATTTTAAATATCTTAAAACATCATAGTCATATCAATTAAAACTTAACTAATATAACTATAATTTCAATTAAAAATGTCAGACGCCGGTAGAAAAGATTTCACAGATAAAGCTTCAGAAGCCATCAAACCAAATTCAGAAAAATCTTACTTAGAACAAGCTAAGGAGAAAGTCACTGATTTGTTAGATTCAGGTGCTAAGAATGCTCAACCAAATGAAGAAAAATCAGCAACTCAAAAGGCTTCAGACGTATTAAGTGATGCTAAATAAGTCGCTTTTAAGAATTTATGTTCCCTTTTTATAGCGAAGTGGTAAATGAAGTATATTATTTTTTAAATTAAGATCCAATGTAGTTTCAATCGTAGTAAAAGTCTATACAAACTTAAATTTCATACCGAAAAAGGAAATCTCTTGTAAGTTGGGGAACGTCTGATCAAACTCGTCAAATTGATCACCAAAGAAACTTAGTAATTGATACTTGTAATTATTAAAAATCAGGTTCTTCGTGACGTTGTAATGCATAAGTTGATTAATGTGTGGCATTACAACATCATTTAATAATACAGTATTTTCCACATTGTTTGTAAGATGCATCTTAAACGCTTTATTAATACTAACTTTACCTCTCCCATGTTTATCATCCCCACAAAATTCACTAACTAACCGTAAATTTGCATTCAATAATTGAATAAAATTCGATAACTTGTCGGGAGTACTCAATGATAATAATTCCATTGAATTGCGATGTCTATATAAGAATTCAGGTTTGACATTGTGAGTACCGTACGTGATAAGATTTAACAGTTTTAAAGGCGGGATCTTATCTAAAAAAATTTGGATTTCCGAGTTACCATACTGGTTACAGTCTTGTCCACAAGTATCACATTTGAATCTCACATCTAGTGATAATTTTTCAATTTTTTGTAGTTTCATCAGCAAGGAATTCAATATTGAATTATTCATTTCATCATGTTCATCGTACTGGATCAATACATTACTCAATTCTAAATTCTTTACATGAGACCACGATATGGATCCTAGCAATTCTTCCGTATCCGAATCACTAATGATAACATGATCTAAAGTGAACGTGGTCAATCTGAGTCTCTGAAACTTCCCAAACAGTGACAACACAGTTCTCCACAATGCCGAGTAAGGTGAATTTTTTGAGAATGTATCCTCTTCAGGGGAAGGTGGAGATGCCGAGTTGATTAGACTTATAACTGGCGAGCACGGTTCATCAAAGGGAGTCTGTAATGACTCTTTATAACACACTTCAGCATTAGGTGATGACAATGGAGATAATTTAAAATTTTGTCTTAATTTATTCTTAAGTGATTGTCTCTTCGTGACCTGGTGATTCTCCCTTGATCTATTACTGACAATAACCGTTTGCTTAATCGGTGTCTGCTGCGTTTCGTATGAGCTAGGAATTCGTGGTATTGGCAATGGCACAGGGTGAGTCGTCGGTGAAGTAACATTGGTGCAAGGTGATATGATTTTATTCAATCCACCACCACTGATTGTCAAAGTATCCAATTTCCTCAATACATCACCGTAAACTAATAAATCACAAAGCAACTCTACATCTTCAACATCATTAACGTTATCTAAATTGATAATCAAATTACGTATATTCGGGAACTGTAACACTGAATTATCATAATTTTGTAAATCAACTTTCAGTAAATTCGTTACACCAACACAAAGCGTCCTAAGATTACACCTCATATCGACCTTGATCGCCTGGAACTTAAGAATCGGTAACTGCGGCCACACCAACACTTCCACATTAGACAAGAGCGGGATGGTCAAGTACCAGCTATCGTTGATGGTGAAACCGTCACCTTTGACCCAGTCCCACGTTGCAAAACAAGTTAATTCTCTAACGTAACCCCTAATGCGAGGGTCACCCATCCTGATCACGTCAAAGCAGCGAAGCAACTGTGATTTCAAAATCAATGTTATAGGTTTCACTGACTCTTTCGATACCGATCTCTGCTCGTTGACGTCGTTGACGATACATAGACGACGATAAAGTCTCTTCCTCGCTGGCTCGACCAAGATATGACAAGTGCGTATCACGCTCAAAACGCTGCGTTGGTCGAGAAACGACACTATCTTCGTGAGGATCGACTCGTCGAGCTGGGTGAAATGGCGTGAGATTAGTGCGGGAGATGGAGGCAGTGAGAGCGCTTTACTGATGAATTCATCGATGTAATTAGTGATTGAAGTGTCGTCGTACGATGATCCGTGGAATATAGCACTGCGGGAGTCAGAGTAAGAGAATGAATCGTCTATTTCTGATATAATTGAACTTGCCATCTGTGGGTGACTATTTGGCGGTGGAAAGGAGTTGGTTAGAGAGAGAAATTACTGGTTTTATAATGACTAGATAGAATGTGATTTGTAAATTTAAAGTTGTGTTGAAAAATGCATCATTTTTGTTTCATATTTAAATTGAATGAAATGTGTCATGGAAACGTATTTGATATAGAGATTGTACTTATTCGATTCACACAATCAGGATAAGTATGGAGATCTAATCAGATTTTGAGTTGGTAAGAGCTTTTACGACTATAATTTAATAATATTAAGTATCTACAGAAAATAATTTATAAAATTGTAACCAAATAAAAATTTAACGAGCCATATATAAATATATATTAACATAAAGAACTAATTAAATCAATTCTAAAGCGAAAAGCAGCATTAAAACGATATTAATCAAAACTTGTAGAATTCATGAATTAATAAAAAGAAAATAAAAGAACACCCATTCTTTTAATTCTAAATTGTTTTTGTTGTTTTCATTTCAATTAATCAACTTCCTCAACAGTTGGTCCATCAGCACCTGGAGCTTCAGCACCGGCACCTGGGAATCCACCTGGAGCACCACCTTCAGCACCTGGAGCACCACCAGCTTGGTAGAATTTCATCATGATTGGGTTGGAGACTTGTTCCAATTCCTTTTGTTTGTCACCATATTCTTCAGTAGTAGCAGCTTGATTTTCATCTAACCAGGAGATAGTTTCATCAATAGCTTTACTTAAAGTTTCTCTTTCTGATGCATCAACTTTTTCTTCAAAAGCCTTTTCACCAACAGTGTTCTTTAATGAATAAGAGAATGATTCCAAACCATTCTTAGCAGCAATTCTAGCAGCTTCCTTTTCATCTTCTTCCTTGTATTTTTCAGCTTCAGAAACCATTCTTTCGATATCTTCCTTTGATAATCTACCTTTGTCGTTAGTAATGGTAATCTTGTTAGTCTTACCAGTACCCTTTTCAACAGCAGAAACGTTTAAGATACCATTAGCATCCATATCGAAGGTAACTTCAATTTGTGGAACACCTCTTGGTGCAGGTGGAATACCTGATAATTCGAATTTACCTAACAAGTTGTTATCCTTAGTTCTAGCTCTTTCACCTTCAAAGACTTGAATTAAGACACCTGGTTGGTTATCGGCATAAGTGGAGAAAGTTTCAGATTTCTTTGTTGGAATAGTGGAGTTTCTTGGAATCAATTTGGTCATGACACCACCAGCGGTTTCAATACCTAATGATAATGGAGCAACATCCAATAATAACAAATCTTGGGTCTTTGATGAAGTGTCACCAGATAAAATAGCAGCTTGAACAGCAGCACCGTAAGCAACAGCTTCATCTGGGTTAATTGATCTATTTGGTTCCTTACCGTTGAAGAAATCAGAAACTAATTTTTGAACTTTTGGAATTCTAGTAGAACCACCAACTAAGACTAATTCATCAACTTGTGATTTATCTAATTTGGCATCTTTCAAGACTTTTTCAACTGGATCTAAAGTAGATCTGAATAAATCTTGACATAATTCTTCGAATCTAGCTCTAGTAATTGAAGTGTAGAAATCAATACCTTCAAATAAGGAATCAATTTCAATTGAAGTTTGAGCTGATGAAGATAAAGTTCTCTTAGCACGTTCACAAGCAGTTCTTAATCTTCTTAAAGCTCTTTGGTTACCTGATAAATCTTTCTTATTTTTTCTCTTGAATTCGTTGATGAAGTGGTTAACTAATCTGTTATCGAAATCTTCACCACCTAAATGGGTATCACCAGCAGTAGCTTTAACTTCAAAGATACCATCTTCAATAGATAACAAAGAGACATCAAAAGTTCCTCCTCCTAAATCGAAAATCAAGACATTGTGTTCACCTACATCTTTCTTATCTAAACCGTAAGCAATGGCAGCGGCAGTTGGTTCATTAATAATTCTCATGACATTTAAACCAGCAATTAAACCAGCATCTTTGGTAGCTTGTCTTTGAGAATCGTTGAAATAAGCTGGAACGGTAACAACGGCATCGGCAACTGTGGAACCTAAGAAACTTTCAGCGGTTTCTTTCATCTTTACTAAAACCATAGCAGAGATTTCTTCTGGAGTGAAAACTTTAGTTTCACCTTTGAATTCAACTTGAATTTGTGGTTTACCAGCTTTATCAACAACTTTAAATGGGAAATGCTTGATATCACCTTGAACTTCTGGATCATCAAATTTTCTACCAATTAAACGTTTAGCATCGAAAACAGTGTTAGCTGGATTCATGGCAGCTTGATTCTTGGCAGCATCACCAATTAATCTTTCTGAATCTGTAAAGGCAACGAATGATGGAGTTGTTCTGTTACCTTGATCATTAGCAATGATTTCAACTCTATCATTGGCAAAATGAGCAACACATGAATATGTTGTACCTAAATCAATACCGACAGCAACCATATTGAATATATATTATGTATAGTATTGTAAATCTTAATTGAATTTATCTATATATAAGTAAGATGGTAAAATGTAAAATATAAAATCAGTATAAAGTAGAGTTTAAGATATTATTTATACCCCTTTGGAAATTCACTTTTCGAATCGACGCTGAGCAAAAATTATTCGATTCAGTTCTTTGGGATTTCCTCTTTGGGCAGGTTTGCGCAGGATCACACGACTGTGGAACCTGCTGGAATCTTCTAGAATTATTGGGCCTGATACTTTATACACTACTACTTTACGGCTATATGACTATCATTGATATCATTATAGAGATTAGTATCAGTATAAACTCATAGACACAGGCTTATCTATATAGTTACCTATTTAGTATATCTTTATACACTCCCAATATATCTATGTATTTTTCACTTACCTCATCGGAAAATTTAGATATGAGAAAAAGTGAAATGAAAAATCTTCCCATAGTAAAATAGCTGATCTAGGTATAAATAGACAATGACTGAAGAGATACCAGTGGTAATAGAGAAAGCACCAGTATCCGCTGTGCCAGTGCTTACACTGGAGCAAAAAGCCAGACAAATCCAAAGGAGAAAAGAGTTGAATATCCCAGATGGCATGTCAAAGAAGCTGTGGAAGAAAGAACAAAAGAGACAAAGATGGGCCGAGCAGAAGGAAGATTTCAAGCTGGCACGTCGTGAGAAGAAAAAGACGCTGAGATTGCAACGTAAAGAGTTCATAAGACAAAGTATCGCTAACGGAGAGGAATTACTGCCCAGAGAGAAACTATATAAACCTGAAGAGCAAAAACCCGCTATAGCAAAATTATTAATTGATTGTGAATTTGACGATATGATGAGTCTTAAAGAAGTGATCAGCTTGTCATCGCAGATCACTAGATGTTATGCTGCGAATAGAAGAACTGAGACTCCTGTAAAGATGCAAATATCAAGTTTTAATAAGAGACTCAGAGAAAGGTTTGATAACGATTTACAACAGTATCATCATTGGAATGATAATGTTGAATTCAGTGAAGATAATTTAGAGACATTAATTAAAGATCAAGATTTATCCAAGATGGTTTACTTGACTGCCGACACCGAGGAGAAATTAGATATTTTAGAGCCAGATATGACATATATCTTGGGTGGTATAGTGGATAAAGGTCGTTATAAGAGGCTTTGCTTAGAGAAAGCGCAAGGTTTAGGTATACCAGTGAAGAGATTACCAATAGATGAGTTTATTAAGTTGAGTGGTAGAAGAGTGTTAGCTACATCACATGTATTTGAATTATTAGTTAAATGGTTTGAATTAAAAGATTGGAAACAACTGTTTGAAATTGTATTACCACAAAGGAAATTGAAAAGTGAAGAGGAAGAAGCAAAGGAAGAAAAAGAAGATGAGGAAGATAAAGAAGATGTCAAATAGTTAATTACATACATAGATATATATAGCATTAAAGAATGACGCAGTGTGGCACAGTGGTGCTGACATGAAGAATATAAAAGAGATCTCTACACTACCTCCAGTAGCCTAAGCTGAATATGACTCTGTGTACATTCTAACGGCAAACCTCGTTTATTTTTTCGTTATTTGCCCACTCTTTAAATTCAGAAAAGCTAACGGAAAGAAAGAATCTTTGAGAAAAATTGTTTAACTGTAGAAAAGATTGAATCAGGTGTGAACAATTAGTCAATTACATATTGAGATCATTACATATATATTGTTATATTAATTATATTGAATACGATGTCTGATAAATACTCGGTAAGTTTATTGTGATTATATTATATTACATTATATATGATTTTGCAATTGGATTGAGTTATGGGTTATCACATTGACTTACGTTTATCTGGGTACAAAATCTGTTAATAATTATCAATTAAGTTCAACTAAATACAATTAAGATGTTAATTTCTTTTAAATTAACACATTAAATTGATTTATAAATGATAACTCAAAATATAAATTAAATTATTTATCCATTTTGATCCATAATGAATAACCGATATGCAAGACTATAGTAATATAATGCTCAAAATTTACACCTATACTAACATCGCATCAATTCGGGTACACAGCCACCGAAGAATCCACCACCATCATATAATTATAACCAAAATAGAAACGACGGAGGATCAGCTGCTGAATTCTATAACGGTGCTGATAATCAATCAAGAGGTATGAATTATCAACAACAACAACCAGGTTATCAACAAGGTTATCAGCAGGGTTACCAGCAACAAGGGTACCAGCAAGGTGGCTACTATCCTCAACAACAAGGTTACCCTCCACCACAACAAGGTTATTACCAACAACAACAACCGGTATACGTGCAACAACAACAACCGGTGAGAGGTAATAATGATGATTGTCTTACTGCTTGTTTACTGGGGTTGTGTATTTGTTGTACTTTAGATATGTTGTTCTAGTTGAGTTGAGAGAGATCATTATTTGTCTTGAGAATGTCCAATGACCGTATGAATTATCATAATTTCATTATATAATTCTCAATGAATATTCCTATGTTATCATTTAATTGTCATAGTTATCAAAATGTCATAAAGTTATATACTCAAGATCATATAAGATCATACAAGATGATATATGATCCTTTAGCTATTATTTTTTATTTTTCTATTCTATATTATTATCGTTAATTACATTGTATTTAATACCATATTGTGTCATCTATATAAACTGCATTGATGATTGTAGTATCTGTACGCCACATAGATCTATCATATCATACACATCGTATATAGATCTCGACATCTATATTATACACATAATAACCTTATCTCCATATAAACACAATAGGATATCTGATTTACCCACTGGCTCGGTCGGCGGCTAAAACCTTTTTCCACCACTGGCAGCTCAAGCGCAAGAAAAGAAAAAAATTAAGAACCGCGTCTTATTGTCAAATCACACTTTGTAAGTAAAAAAAATCACACTTTACATTTTTACATTTTTACCTTGTTCATTATTTACAAAGAGATGAATTCCAATGCAGGGTTAATGAAACCGAAAAATGACGGACTCAGGGCATCGATCACTTCAGATGCCATCATTTTGAAGAGTCAATTAGTCAGTGGTCATGAATCCGGTTGTGGTATATTCTCATCATGCAGCTCTTCGATGCTGTCTGAAACAGGTAAGTCCTATGTTATTGATTTAATTTATATTGATTATTTACTAATAAGGTTATAGCAGGTCTGACTGTGATTCCATATGATAATATTCTTTGGCTGGAGAAATACGGTGATGAAGAAGGTGAAGTTGAGATAAATTATGTCGTTAAACCGCAGTATGGGAATTTAAAATTACATAATTGTAAGATATACGTTGAAGATATCCCACCGAGTATCAATGAACCGTTGGATCAATACATTATAGACCACTCATTCTCAGATTATAAATTCCATACAAAGAAATTATTAGTTTTAATAAATCCACATGGTGGTCAAGGTAAAGCATTACAATATTTTGAAGAAAATTGTAAACCAATTTTAAAAGCTGCACATTGTAAATTTGAAATTGTCACTACTCAGTATCATAGACACGCTATAGATTTACTGCGTGATTTAGATTTAAACAAATATGATTGTATCATTTGTGCCTCTGGTGATGGTATACCACATGAAATCATTAACGGATTGTATCAAAGGAAAGATCCATTGACGCTGTTTCAAAAATTAACTATAGCGCAATTACCATGTGGGTCAGGTAATGCGTTATCGTTCTCGTGTTTCGGTACACTGAAACTGAGTGAACTGACTTTACTGTTATTAAAGAGTAAAGTTGTGAGAACCGATGCCATGGCCGTGACACAAGGGACGGGAGATGCGGAAGAGACTAAATTATCATTTTTAACACAAACTTATGGTATTATCGCAGATAGTGATATCGGTACTGAATGGCTTAGGTGGATGGGACCAGTGAGATTCGATATTGGGGTCACTTTGAAAGTTATACAAAAATCATCTTACCCCTGTGATATTTACGTCAAATATGTCGCGAAGGATAAGAATTCAGTGATGTCGCATTATGATACCCATCTGGGTGAGCTGTCGCTGTCCCAACACCCGAGACAGGAACCGCCAGCCACAGAGGAGTCAATGGTTTTGAAATACCCTTCATTGGATCAAGATGTACCTCAAGACTGGGAACAAATCGATGAGGACGTTGCGCAACATTTAGGTATCTTCTACGTGGGTAAAATGCCATATATCGCTAAAGATTTGAATTTCTTCCCACTGGCATTACCCAATGATGGGTCAATGGATTTGGTTATCACAGATGCACGCACAAATTTTTTCAGTATGGCTGAATCGTTATTAAGTTTGGAGAAAGGTACCCATGTGTTAAATAAAAATATTCAACATTCCAAGATCTTAGCTTACAGATTAGTGCCTCGAATGTACCACACTTACATCTCCGTGGACGGAGAGAGTTTCCCCTTAGAGCCGATGCAAGTGGAAGTGATACCTGGATTATTACAAATGTTAATGACAAATGGTGTCTATACAGATACTGGATTTAACAAGTAGTCGTGTCTTGTTTGGCCAAAAGAAAAAAATTTTCTGTGAAACTCTTTTTTCAATTCAACAATGTGTAAAAACTTTTGCTATTTGATATTGAGATCGATATACTTTATTGAGTTTTGTATAGATAGAGTTTAATTAGATAGTTTTAATTCAATTTCAATAATGTCCGAACAAGATCAAGGTAACGTCGATAAAGTAACTGAAGATTTGCAAAAGTCCCAAATTGGGTCAGCGGCATCTGCTCCACGTTTTAATCCAAACAATATATCATCATTCCAACCACAACAATATAACCAATATAACCAGTACCAGCCACAACAGCAGCAGTATCAGCAGTACAATTCTGGATATGGCCAACCACAACAACAACAGCAACAGTACCAACAATACCAACCTCAACAATACGCCAATAATTATAATAACGCTGGTGGTTATAATAATTATAATAATAATAGATCAGGTGGATATAACAACTATAATAACAGAGGTGGTTACAATAATTATAACAATTACAATACCGGTTACGATTACCAGCAACAGCCACAGTCCCTGCAACCAAAGGCTATGACATTAGAGGATTTCCAAAAACAGAAACTGGAAAAGCAACTGGCTTTGAAGAAACCAGCTACTAAATTGAAATTGGCAGTTTCGTCATCGTCGGGTATTAAGATTGCCTCAGCTAAACCTGCTGCAGAGGTGAAAGCTGAACCAGCTGCAGAAAAAACTGAACCAAAAGCTGAAGCTAAAGTTGAGCCAAAAGTTGAGCCAAAAGTTGAAGCTAAACCAGAACCAAAAGTTGAAGCTAAAGTTGAGCCAAAAGTTGAAGCTAAAGGTGAAACAAAATCTAAACCAGTCAGTTCCGAACCAATTTCCAATTCCTCATCAGCCAAGACCTCGGATCAATTAGTCAAAGAACAAGAAGACGAAGTCGATGAAGAAGTCGTTAAGGATATGTTTGGTGGTAAAGACCACGTCTCCATCATCTTCATGGGTCACGTTGATGCAGGTAAGTCCACTATGGGTGGTAACATCTTATATTTAACCGGTTCCGTTGATAAGCGTACTATGGAAAAATATGAAAGAGAAGCTAAAGACGCAGGTAGACAAGGTTGGTATTTATCGTGGGTTATGGACACAAACAAGGAAGAAAGAGCAGATGGTAAGACCATCGAAGTCGGTAAGGCCTATTTCGAAACTGACAAGAGACGTTACACTATCTTAGACGCTCCAGGACACAAGATGTACGTCAGTGAGATGATTGGAGGTGCATCACAAGCGGATGTCGGTATCTTGGTCATCAGTGCCCGTAAAGGTGAGTACGAGACCGGGTTCGAGAAGGGTGGTCAAACTAGAGAACATGCCGTCTTGGCCAAGACCCAAGGTGTCAACAAGATCATCGTCGTCGTTAACAAGATGGACGACCCAACGGTGAAATGGTCCAAAGAGAGATACGACGAATGTACCTCGAAATTGGCCATGTACTTGAAAGGTATCGGGTACGCCAAGGACGATATCATAATGATGCCTGTATCAGGTTACACCGGTGCCGGTTTGAAAGACCGTGTCGATCCAAAGGACTGTCCATGGTACACGGGACCATCTCTTTTAGAATACTTGGATAACATGAAGACCGTCAGTCGTCATCTTAACGGCCCATTCATGTTGCCTATCTCCGGTAAGATGAAAGATTTGGGTACCGTTGTCGAAGGTAAGATCGAGAGTGGACATATCAAGACCGGATCGAAATTGATGTTGATGCCAAATAAGACCAACGTCGAAGTGTTGACAATTTATAACGAGACCGAGCTGGAAGCCGATTCTCTGTTCTGTGGTGAACAAGTCAGATTAAGACTTAAAGGTGTCGAGGAAGAAGATGTCAGCAACGGTTACGTCTTGACTTCGCCAACTGTGCCTGTTCACACCGTGACTAGATTTCAAGCGCAAATTGCCATTATCGAATTACAATCAATTCTCTCCACCGGTTTCTCATGTGTTATGCATGTACATACACTGATTGAGGAAGTCACATTTGTTCAATTGTTGCATAAGTTCAAGAAGGGAACAAATAAGATCTCCAAGGATCCTCCAGCTTTCGCTAAGAAGGGTATGAAGATTGTCGCGATTTTGGAAACTAATGAACCTGTTTGTGTGGAAAAATACGCCGATTATCCTCAATTAGGTAGATTCACTTTAAGAGATCAAGGTACTACAATTGCCATTGGTAAAATTACAAAATTATTGTAATCTATATAGGATTATTTAATTGAATGCTTCGTATCTATAATTTATAAATCTTTGTAAATATCGAGTAAATCAAATATATAGAGGTGAAAAAAAAAGGTGCAAAATCAAATATTTAAATCAAATATGATAGATATAAGTTCATTCACAGAGCTTCGACACCAAGCGGCAGGACATCTGGGTCCACTACACAACGAAGATGGGTCATTATTTACAAAATTGACAACCCAAACTGAAATTGATTTTTATAATCTTCAACAAATACAAGATGAGCCAGATTTGGATTCAGATCTAGGCAGTAATTTCAAAGACTGGATGCCTCAGTATTTGGGTGTACTACAATCCGGGATCACACAGGAGCTGGTCCTGACGGGGAAAGCGGACCCTGAGTGGGAGAAATTGCTGGTTGAGAGTGATGATAAGAAGTATATCTTATTAGAGAATTTACTATACGGATTCAATAAGCCGAGTATAATGGATATTAAATTAGGTGATAAATTATACGACGAGACACTGGACGACGCTAAGAAACAGCGGATGATCCAAGTGAGTAAGACCACGACCAGTGGGTCATTGAAGTTCAGGATTTGTGGGTTGAAGATCATACCTAAGGATGTCACTAGTTGGGATGGTAATGAGGTATCAACACGAGATGAGGAGTATGTGATGATCAATAAACAGTACGGACGACAATTAGATGAAACCAATATCAAACAGGGATTTGAAACTTTCTTCCAAGATAATAAATTAACTACTGATGTACAACAACATTTATTACAAATGTTTCATGTTAGGTTACAAGTTTTTTATAATTGTTTACTAGACAGTAAAGTGGAATTGATAGGTAGTAGCTTATTCTGGGTGTTTGAGAATGATTTGAGTAAATGGGAAGATGAACAGTTGCACGATGAAATCGTATATCCATACACGGTATCTGAAGATGATGAAGGCGATGATGAAGAAATACCGGTGAGTAAACTAAGTTCTATGAATGTGATAGATTTTGCCCATTCCCGTGGGAGTAGCACCCCAGATGAAAGGGTAATAACTGCGGTAGAGAATCTTATCTCTATCATAGAAACTATGATAATATAATTTAATATAGATACCAAATTGGTAAAAACCAAACACCAAACTAGATCCGGGTCGTGTGCCCACCCACCAATATCTCCAGTTCCATCTCTTCCATTGTATGAAACTTTTTACTTCCCGAAAGGAAAAATCAAAAAAAAAAAAAAATTAAAAAAGAGCGAACGCCAACTAACAAAGCTGTGAATGAAAAGCAAAAACTCATATCCTTTTTATTAAATTATATTATACTTCGATATTTATATATCAATCAATCTTATATATAATATACAGTTGATATAATACTTAGATTCATCCAATATCTAATCAACAATGAGTGATAATAATGTATGTTATATTGCCAGCACGTTTAAAATGTGGTCCATTTCTTTTTTTCCCTCCTTTTCGAAAAATGGGCTATATGAGAATATAAAATACTAACAGCGGATATAATATAGTATGGATATGGGAATAGTAATCCATATGAAGAAGATGATTATGAATTAAATAATTATAAGAATCAAGAATCTGATGATGATTTAGCAAAATTTATGAATCAAATTCAAGATATTGATAATGATTTAGATAATTATAAACAGATTATTCAAACAATTTCTAAGAGACAACAATCATTATTAAGTCAAATAAGTGAAGAAGAAGAAGAATTTACAAGAAAGCAATTAGATCAATTAGTTAGTGAAGCAAATTCATTACAATTATCATTAAAATCAAAGATAAAGAATGCACAACAATTACTGATTGGTGATTCAAATAAAGTTGCCCAGGCAGAGAGAGCAAGACAATTATTTCTTGGATTAATTCAAGAATATAGAATTAAAGAAGCAAATTATAGAGATCAAAATAAAATTGTACTGGAAAGACAATTTAGAATTGTTCAACCTGATGCCACAGATGAAGAAGTTAAAGATGCAATTGATGATATTGGAGGGCAACAAATTTTTTCCACACTGTTATTAAATGCAAATAGAAGAGGTGAAGCAAAGACTGCATTACAAGAAGTTCAACAAAGACATCGTGATTTACAAAAATTAGAGAAAACAATGCTGGAATTAACACAATTATTTCATGATATGGAAGAATTAGTTGCACAACAAGATGAACAAATCGATGATGTTCATGAACAAGTTGAAAGAGCTCAAGTGGATATCGAACAAGGTTTAGGTCATACTAATAAAGGTTTAACAAGTTTAAAAAAATCAAGAAAGAAGAAATGTTGGTGTTTATTAATTTGTATTGTTATTGTATGTGTTATTGTTGGTTCAGTTGTTGGTGGTGTTGTTGGTTCAAGATAATCATATCATTTTGATTATCAAATCCTTTTAAAAACTAAAAGATTCAGTTTAATTTACTGTTATTTAATCATTACATTTTATAAATTATCCTTTTCAATTTTTGTTTTTTATTATCTTTTATTATCTTTTAAACCTTTTTTATATCTTGTCTTTGCAGAATTAATAATTTTGTATTTTGTATTTGTTATTTGTTATTTGTGTTTATTAAAAAGAATTGTTACATTTAATTCATCTTTATTTTATATTGTATTATATGACCTTTATGATCTCTCCAAATCATACCTCTAAATCATATGATACCCCTATATCTATATATCTATATAAATTCTAAGATAGATCTTAACACAGATTCTATAGATTAGATAAAGTGTATGCAGAGATAATCCTAATATATAAATTTCAATATCGTAATATGCAATAACAATGCTATTGGAGTCAATTTACGCCATTAGTCTCATTACTATACTAAGTGAATAACTACAATAACTACATTAAAGAGAAGATATAGAGGATAAATCGTAAATCATAAAAGATATAGGAGATTGATAAAAGTCCTTATAAAGATATCAAAAAATCTGAAAAGGGTGGAGAAATCCAAAGTACATTTATCTCCCAACATAACTTAAACCTTCCTTAAAAAATAAATTTCATAAGAGAAGTCTAAGTAAATCGTAAGTGTTCTCAAAGACCACTATTCATGACACATTGCATGTTATGACCGGTAATCGAGAAGGCAATACGTGTTGGAACTGAGTTATATCATAAAAGATAGATATGATAGTTATATTAGATATGGGAAAGATGGTATAGTTACATATGACATCTCTATATCATAAATATCTATCTCATCCCTCTATATACCATATATCAATATAAATATCAAGACATCTCAGGTATAAATATAAATATAAATTTAATTGAAAAGTTTGAAAATTTTTATGTTCACAAAAAGGTCGTGTGAGTTGGGATGAAAATGTTGACTGGATTCTGGATCTATAAGGGTTTGTCATGTATAGCAATATATGGAATGAGATACTCTGCTAGATAAGGATAGAGTATGAGTATTATATTGTATAGTAACTGATTAATAAAGGTCTTATAGTGTTATCTGTGTATAAGATTTATAATGTATTGTAGTTCATTAATGGGTAATTACTATATATCTTATATATCACATGTTTTAAAAGAGACTGAAATCATTCAATAGACATCTAGTATAGTCTATAGTATAGTCTATAGTATACTGTATAGTATACTATAGCAATCAATCAGATCAAAAGTTAAATATAATAGATGTTACCCCTCTACAATCTATTTTATAACACCTGCATAAGAGTATAAGAGTATTTTTAGTAACAACAGTTGTAAGAGTGGCTTATTCACTGTAGTATACCATGTCTAAATTAATTTCACATGTATTACATTACTTTAATATGATTTCATATTCCTAGTGATATTTTTATTATCGGTAATTATTGGAAGTACGATATAGCAATATAAGAAGTATAGTGTATAATGTAATGGTCATTACTTAATACTAAAGATAGGGTCGTGGATATTTCACTCAATTCTGGGTTGTGTGATAATTTTATTTCGAAATTACGCGTGTTACATTTGATGATTAAAATTAGTCATAGCCATTATTACACTTTTATATACAATTAATTACTGTTAATCATATATTAAATCAATTTCAATCATATCATTATCATAATCATATTATACAGAATTTTATTCAAATCAATTTAAATCGATATTAATTTTAATTATATATTCATTTTTGACAATTATCATATCAAATTATTTTGCCCCCACTTTTGAAACCGCAGATACCGTTTAAATAATATATATTAATATTACTTTATATGTCATGAGCACAGATATAACTTCAACAACGACAAAAGTTAATTCTTCTCCTTCATCATCACTGAATTATGATCTTTATAATAGTCAATTCATACCAAGAACAACGCTTCCGCCAACTTCAAAATTATTAAATAATGAAAATAATGAAAATGGTAGTAATGAAGTCGCTATAATGGATGATAGTGATGATGAAAGTGATTCAGATAATAAGAGAAAGGAAAATTCAAGGCGTTATAGTCATTCTAATGATGTATCACAATCAAGTAACTCCAAGGCGAAAAATAATCATCATACACTATTATCAACTCAATCTCCTCAAGGTATAGCCGCTGCATCACAAATAACTCCTAATAGATTAGCTAAATTATTAATAACCACTGGCCCTTTACCAATTAGACATATCACTAAACATTTATCACAACAAATTCCAGATTTCGCATTGCTATCATTATCTAAACAGAGAAGATTAATAATGGCTGCATTGGAGATGGGTGACGAAGAAACCGGTTGCGTTTTTGAAAAAGTAGGTTGGGGTCAATGGGCAACAAAGCAAATTGGCTCACAGGATGTAATTAATTACAATAATTCAAAACCAAAGCAAATTTCATTATCAACTTCACCTCCAACAATAAGAAGACAAAGTATAACAAATCCAAATAACGATCCACATAATACTAAAGTTCCATATAACCCTTCGTCATTAGATGAAGCAGTTATCGAGAGTTCAAGTTCAATGAATTCCTCATCGGATGATGAAGAATCCGATATCGAATTAGATGATGAAGATGATGAAGATATTGTATTCAAGATGGAAAAAAATGGTTCCACGTCACCGAAATTAAATGGTAATGAAGTCAGATTCTCCTCCAGGGTATTAAACTCTGTCCCGTTACAACAACAGCAACAACTTCAGCAACCACAACGCAGGTCGTTATCGTCATCTCAGCAACGTCGTGGCTCTTCATCACACGGGATACGTAAACCTAAGCAACAACAGGTGAAAACACGGTTAAATTCATTTGATTACTATGAGCTGAAATTCGATGGTAATTCCATCGAAGGTGTGCTTGACCTGGCACTGGTGCCAGACTCGATATTAATCCGCAAGAAACCTCGATCATCATTCAGTGAGTCGTTCATGAGATCGACCCCGACGCCATCGGTGAAGATCTCGTCAGAGGAGAATTTACCACTCCCCTCGTCGTCGTCACCTATTTTGGATGAACCGTTGAAACAAGTGGCGCAACTGGATACAGATGAGGAGGATTGGCAAAGTATCGGAGCTGATAAATTGAGTGCTGCGTATACTTTATTGATGATAAAGAAAGAGGATTGAATTACTATCAGCTTTACCGCCATTCGAGTTGCACATTAGATACAGATGAGTTAAAGTATTAGAACAGAATTAATTACAATACTTTAACTTCAAATATTAATGAATTATGAATTGTTTTTGCTTTTAATATGGGTTGTTTTATTTTCACTTTTATTTTACTCTATTTTATTAAATTTTATTTTATTTATCAATCATCACATCAACTTAATTTCTTTTATTCTACATTTTTCAATTATATTTTATCTATTATCACTACATAGGTGATTTCTCTATTTTATTTTTTTAACGACTATATTCAACTTTTTCAGTTGATTTGATGACTTTATATATGATTATATATTATAGATTATAAAATATGTAATTCATATATTTTTTAAATATATTAATATAGATTCTTGTTCACATTCATGTCTATTTTAATTACTTCAAATTCCATTAGATATCGACTACAACTCATGATCATAATTTTAAAATTATTACTAAACTGAATAAACTAAATAAAATAAAATATAATCAATTAAATGAAAATATTTTATTAAAGTTATATATTTATAATTTTATCATCATCATAGAAACATCATCTTAAAGAAATTTAAAATAATTATGATAATGATGGGAAATTAGTATCATCAATGACAACTGGAGCTGGTTTGTCACCTTTTGGAGCTCTTGGAGCTCTTGGAGCTCTTGCACCACCACGAGCACCACCTCTTGGAGCACCTCTTGGAGCACCACGGCCACCACGGCCACCACGAGCACCACCTCTTGATTCACCTCTACCTCTTTGAGATCTTGACTCGGATCTTGTTGATGGAACTTGATCACTGAAGACAGCTTCAATTT
Organism: Nakazawaea wickerhamii; assembly: GCA_030567635.1. Classification (NCBI taxonomy): domain Eukaryota; kingdom Fungi; phylum Ascomycota; class Pichiomycetes; order Alaninales; family Pachysolenaceae; genus Nakazawaea; species Nakazawaea wickerhamii. The sequence goes on from JAJLSR010000002.1 coordinate 73,430, forward strand.
CTAAAAATTGTTTACTCTTTGGAGTCTTAGTCTTCACACTTTTCTTAGCGGTTGGTTCATATAAGACTTCAGATTTCTTAATGATAACTTCACTAGAACCATCATCTTCAACTTTTCTAATTTCATTAACTTTTAATGATTCTTGTTGTAATTTTAATTCTTGGAAATAATCTTCAACTGATCTTAAATTTTGTGGTTCAACAGTTTCTTCATCTTCTTCTAATTCAACTTTAGCATCATTTTCAGCAGCTAATTCAGTTTCTAATTCCTTTTCATCATCACCCCAAGCCTTTTTGACTTTCTTTGATGAATCAGTCTTACCTGATCTACTCTTACGGTCATTCTTTGGCTTGGAAGCACCTGAACCACCGGCGGTTGGAGCTGGAGCGGAACGGTTATCTGGTTTGCTCTTAATGGCAGCTTCATTACCAGTTGGCTTAGTTCTGTTTTTATTAGCACGAGAAACGTTAGCTGATGGTGGTGGAGTATCGGTCTTCTTTGATGAAGTTGACTTCTTGACAACTTCCTTTGGTGGTAAGTTGACAACAGTGTCATCTTCAACATCATTACCTAAAAGATCGAAAAGATTCTATATTTTTTTGTTAGTATATATGATTTGACATTATTCGATACTGGGAAGAAATTTATAAAGAGCTCATCACATTGAATTAACCTGATATGGATAACATTAATGAACTGAAAAAATTACCAAAACCTCTACCATATCCAATCACTATGTAATAGATATAATCAATCAATTGTCATAGAACCAAATTCATGTCATTAACTAAACAATTTCAAATTTCAATCATCTTCAATTTGAAACCCTTTGTGACTATTCCAATGATAATTCCCACATAAATTTCCCTCTTAATCATACGACATTATCACTGCTATACTGTCTCTATACATACCTTATTATTGTAAGACATTTTTCTGATGGTATTATTTATCTAAATATAGGTAATTAACTTGGTTATAAACTAATAACTTTTCTACATTTCATCAACTTTTTCGACGTCTTCTAAAAATTTTTCAACGTTGTGCGTAAATTGAGTAGAAGCACCGCGTAAATCTCAGCACCGGGGCTTGCTTTCAAATCTGCGTCTAACAAAGCGAAACTGTGTCTAATGAGATCTGGACGCTGAGACGGTATGGTGGGAGTGGTATTAGAGATTCAATGAGTTAGCTATATGTGGGATTATGAATTACTGATATAGTTATTAAGTTTATAGAAAAGTTTTACGTAGTATAATGCTCTGAGTAATTTTAATCATCTTATGGAGAATGTGAGACATTACCATAAAGTCACTTGACTTTATAACTAGATCAATATCTACAACTACCAAGTCAATACAAGAATAATCTAAACACATTAATTAATTATTTAATAAACATATAATTTTAAACCCCAATTACTTATTTAAGATAAACTAAACCAACCCTTGATAAGAAAGTTTTAATAGCAGCTCTTAATTCCACAGGTGCACTCTTATTTAAAGTCTGTAATACTAAATCATACATTGCAGGACAATTCTTAATGAAATCTTCTTCATCTAATTCATCATATCCTTGCAAGATTTCCACAACAACTGGTCTCCATGTCGTGATATTTCTTTGTTGCTGTACTTCATCGAGCACGACATATCTTTCAATGATGATGTTACACATTGGAATCAATTTCGATGAGATCTCAACTTTCTCCTCTTGTGATACTTTCTCTGAATCACAGTATAATCTGAACATTATACTGATAAACACGGCAGATGATGACGATTCTTGCTTTAACAAGTTAGGTAACCTTTCAATAACTCCAGCGTTCCATAATCTAACACGTAAATTATAATCATCATTGAACTCTTTAGCAAATTTATAACTATTCTCTAAGAATGAAGCAATCTTGAGTAAATTAGTTAATGGAATCAATGAATAAAATTGATCATCTTCTAATAATTCAGACACGGTTTCAATCATTAATAATTGTAATACACATTTAACAACAATCGTGGACTCTTCTCTTGATCTTTGCAGTTTTTCATTCTCCTTAACGGATCTTGGTATTCTTGGTGATGACACTTGTGATGAAAACAGTCTTGCGTTACCGTTAGTCGTTGGAACTTTATGATTACTTACATCCATACTACTATCACCATTAACTTCATCGTATTGAGAATCTTCTAATTTACCATTAGAACCGTTAGTCACTGTGGATTCCATATTATTTAATGGATCAGCTCTAAATAATTCCTTTGCGGTGGTTAATTCAAATAATTGCTCAAACGATTCAGTGACTCTATCCCAATGATGTTGATCAAATGAAGTCATATTTTGCTTAATCAATTGTTGAAGACATGATCTACCAATTCTTGCAATAGTATCGTTTTCTTGACATATGCACGATACTAATAAATTCAAATATCCATCTAATTGATTGTTTAAAGTATCGAAATAATGAGTGAAAAGGGCAATCATGTTTCTCAAAGCCTGGATCAATGTAGTAGATAACCATACGGACATATCGTCATTACTATTGAATTGATTAATTTCCCATCTCTTACCCAATACACCAAAGATTGGGAACAATAATTGATTACAAATCTTATACCAGAAATCTGAATCAAAATGACCACCGTAATTGACTAAGGAATCAAACATGAAGTTCAATGCCTCAGATCTGACTTCTAAGTCTTCACCAATCATGATCACATCATGGTATCCGAACAAGACAGGGAACCACAACTTGGTAAAAACGTCCTTATCATCACCGACTTCAATGGTTAATTTCCTTTCCAGTTCAGTACCGTAACTCATCTTCGAGACTTTATTTATCAATGATTTCAAAATAGACAAGGCATGCAATGCAGTCTTTTGGAATTTTTGATTCTTGGCTAATTCAGTAAAACATTCAACTAATTTGTAGAAACCGCCTTGCAAATAGACATCTTCGAAATGATCTTTATTGATAGCACTTGTCATAGACATCACTTTCAATACAATTCTCTCGTTATCGTCTTGAGAGCCGATAGTGAAGGCATCAAACATGGTGATCCAACCACTCTTGATTTCAGGAGCACTCAGTTGGATCATATAATTCAATGATTCCAAGACTCTTTCTTTGACCTCGATAGAGCTATTGTTCTTAATGATATAGGCAAATGGTTTCAAGAACTCTTTTTGGAATTTGAAATGTGATAATTCTTCAATCTTGAAAAATCTCATTGACAATTGTCTTAAGGAATCCAAGGCAAAGAATACAATCACTTTATTATGATGACAACCAAATTTATTGAATGCCTCACCCATAATAGACCATAAAGCTGACCATTGCACTCTGATACGGTCCATATTATAGTAACATACATCAACCATTTTTTGTAATGAGAACATTCTTGGACTTTGACTTTGTCCAGAACTTTCAATTTCTTCATTGGAGACTTCGGTTAATGCCTTGACGAAATCGATAATGGCATCACCGGTTAAGTTGTACGAAGAGCTGAATATCTTATCTATCGAGACTTCCAAATCTGTCGAGGTCAATTCTGGGATAACACTTGGATTCAATTGTTGATTCTGGTGATGCTCAAAGGCAAGTTGTGACGGAGTTTGCTTTTTGGAGCTGAATGAAAATGAACTGAAAAATGATTGTGAAGACAGTTGACTAGTGCCATTAGTTCTTGAAGATTCAAGTGATGTTCTATTAGCGAGTCTTGCAATAGCAACATCAGGCACGGCAAATGAGTCAATACCTTGAGCCAATAATTGGATTCTTTCAATTTGAGAAACTGAGATTAAGATCTCCTTCCATGATGATCTTAAGACATTACCCTGGGAAGATGCAACTTCTAATAGGGCATAGATCGCGGTGATATTCTTAGGATTCATTTCTTCCAAGTTATTCAAATTGGCAAATTGCACCAAGGCACCAATGAAGGAAGTTCTAGCGTACTCGAGTTCAAACATACATGAGATGTGAATTGATAACTTGATACCATCAAGACAAATCTTATTTGTGTCTTCATCGTCGTATTCTTTGAAAGGTGGAGTTAACCCTGCCAAGATTGACATCCAAACGGTGTCAAAGATAGATCTGACATGTTCCAGATGTGGTGACGCTGAGAAGAATTTAACTTTTCTTGCATCATCAGATTTGGATAATTTTCCCAATGTTCTAACCAATTGCTCAGTCTTTGTAGACATTTCCTTCGAGGCCAAGATATATTGTTCCTTATTGACATCTCTGGATCCGAAGAAACCTGAAGTTGATTGATTAGCAGACAAATCACCCGCGATCAAAGCCAGATGTTGTTCACTATTCAATTTAATTTCATTTTTCTGAATTTCATCAAAGATCTTAATCAAGAATTCTTGAGGTAAATCTTGACCATCATCGATACCACTATTGTTTTTAATGAATTCATCAATAGTCATTCTACTCTTAACTTGAGGAGAATGTTGATCTGTATTAAGCATAATCACTGAATAAGCCAAGATGTATGCTGTATCGGCGTTAGCAAAGGTGTTAGGATTATTATCGACATATCTTTCAGCAAATTTCAACATGTATCTATCAATCTTTTGTGATTCACCAGGTAATCTGAAACTTTGCAAAAATACTCTCATAGCATTGACAAATGTCATATTAGTGAAATCCATCTGCTCTACAAACAGATGCATGATGCCGATATTTCTCTCATCACCTTCACCAAGGAATTCACCAATCACGGTCTTGTTCAAACCGTAACCTCCTTGTAAAAGGAATGAGGCAATACTCTCTGGAGAATCATCTTCGATGAAACCATCTTTGATCAATTTTTCAATACCCTTCTTCGGCTTATAATTGAATTGTCTTACACCTTCCAACAAGGCTTTCTTTTTCAATTTAGAATTCTCAAATTGTGTTGGATCATCAATTTCCACCGAGTCATCGTAATTAAAACTAGTACTGGAGGAGTTCAGTGGGAATCTTGGTGAATCTGGGATATCTGGGGTTTGTGGAGTGTTAAGCATCGACACTGCTCTTGATCTCATGCCGCTGTTGCCGTTACTGAATTTCTCGGTCCATGATGACAAACTTCTCAAGAATGCAACAACACAGTCGATGGAAGTCATCTTCAAAGCGTACTCAATAGGAAATTGAGCAGTAGCGTCAGGGTTTGGAGGATGAGATCCAAGTGAACTCATTGAAAGCAATGGTAAATTTGTCAAATTGTATGTAGCTAATGGTTTATTCAAACTTTCACGATAATGCATTTTTTGACTTGGTGTTACTTCTATTCTCGTCAATGCTAATTTTGTTAAGTAATCAACTAAGGATTCAGTAATATTAGGCATAGCAGGATCACAATCATAATTCAAGTAAATTTCAATAACGGCTTTTGGATCATTACAGATTCTATTGATGATAGATAATAAGTATCTCTTTTGATGGGAAGTTGATGTTTTCATTTCAGCAACTGGGAAATAAATTTCTGTGAAGAATACAGGAATTTCTCTCTTGAATTCAGATCTCATAGTGGATAAGAGAACCCAAAAGATCTCTAATGAAATTTCATAAACTGGTGATAATGAAGATGCTGCATTTCTTGAAAGTGTCAAGCAAATATATTGTCTCACAGCGTCAATCAATCTTGTCTCTTCAGATGACGTAGCACTGGTGATGACAACATCGCTTCTGACAAAACAACTCAAATGTTGCTTCAAGATGTTGTAAATGACATGTAATGATAACAATTTTGATCTTATTGGATGTGATCTCATATCTAATGATTCATTATCCAAAGATTTAACAGACAATTTACACATTGCTCTAAACAACAAGAATGCGTCTTTCACTGCAACGTTCTCATCATCATCAAGCCCCTGATTGGCTTCCTGCACTCTTTCGTCATCATCAGCATTTTCAAAAGTGTTCAAAGTGATTGGTTGAACAGAGTGTGATTTTGATGGAGTTTGCAATGAATCTTTTTCCTTTTTGGACGAGATAGAAGGTCTCTTAACCGAGACAGGGATTCTATTGATTCTTTCAAACACTTCATCGACAACTTGACTTAAAGAAGCTTGCGCTATTGATTGATTTTTCGATGATAATGATAATATGAAAATGTTATAGATTTGTCTCACAGCTCTTAATAAGGTACCACCATGAGCTGGGATAGCTGCACTTAATACACCGGCCATTAGACCTCTCAAGACTTGTAATTCGACATTTTCATTCGTACCTTCGCCTTCGAAACAATCTGCAATTGTCTCAATGGCAGCATCGATCAAGTTAGCCATCAGTGTAGCACCTTTTTCATCTGCAAGATTCACAAGTGCCACTTCAGCAGGTTCGACAAAGATGTTGAATGAGAAAGTCTTACTTAAACATTCTAATGCTTCCGATTTGATGACATCATTATGAGATTGACAAGCTAATCGTAATGGTTCAAAAATGACATTTGGTTCTGGGAAAATTCCTGCATTTAACTTATCTAGAGCGTTATTACAAGATTTCAATATCCTTGGATGCTTCTTCATTTCTCTTGTATGTTTAGTGATATTTTCCAATGCAACTTTTAAGAATCCAATAGACGCGTGAGTGTTTATCGTTGAAGTATGTGAGGTGAGAGAATGACTTCTACTATGTCTTGATTCAGTAGGGCTATGTGGATCACTTGGGACCACCGTGGAGGACAGTGCTTCATTGGGAAGAACTTCAATTGATGGTACACTCTTCAGTGGTGTTACCGGTACCTCTTTAGTGGTATTAATTTTTTCTTCTTCAATTGGGATGTCATCAACCAGGTGTGGAGTATCATTGGCATCGACATTGATCGATGCACTAGAGCCATTCTTATCCAGCGGCGTAGTAGCCTCAGTATTTGGCTGTGGTGCAGATTGATGCTCTTCTTCATTTGTTGTTGAATTTGTATCTGAGGAGGGACTCTCGTTTTCAAGTGCCTCTTGTTCATTACCATTAACTTCCACCGAGGAAGCGGGGAGGTCTTTCAAGCTCCCAGTCTCTTCAGGAATCGGGTGCTGCGACTCCGTATCAGTTGACATTGTTAATATGACACGAATGCTATTTTCACTAACCACTCTTTTCCTTTACAATTGTTGAAGATTTTACTAAATTGGGAAAAAGATCTTGATTCGAAATAATTTCAATTAAAAAGTGTCCTTATTGAACTGAACACAATCTTAAATAAGATTAGAATGAATCAATTGAGTAGAAATAGATTGAATCTATAGACAATATCTAAATGATGAATGATGTAATTTAAAATTGAATTGTAACAAACGATCCTGATTTACGCAATTCCATAAGTGGCCAAGTAGTTTTTTTAGCTTTTCTCACTGTGAAGGAAAAGAACAGCCAGCATTATTGGCAAACCAGTACACGACCACGATCTCTGGCTGTGCCTTGAGTATTGGAAAACCAGCCAACATCACGAAACTCAATTACAAGGTATAAGCCCACTGTGCAGAGTATATACAGTTTACAAAGGAGACACAGAAGGAGGGGAATGGTTATAAAGTAAAGTCGTCTATACATTTTAATCTTCAAACCCTAAGTATTTCCACCATGGTGGGTCATTATATCTCTGCTGAGGTCCAGTCTCCAAATACTCAATCTCCTTTTCTGTAAGAGGGACCAAATACTTGATTGACTTGATTCTTTCCGGATTCATTGATTTAGGGATAACGATTCTTCCACTCTTGATGTGGTAACTATACAAGAGCTCATTTATTGAATAATCTTTGTACTTCTCCAACAACTCTGCAGCACGCTTATTTTTCAATAATGGAGCACCGATACCACCACCACCTAATGGTGAATAAGCTGTGACTAAGATATCATGCTTGGTGCAATACTCGTTGACTTCCTTTTGTGGAAACTCAGGGTGACACTCAATTTGATTCACTACCGGCTTGATCTTGGAGATTTTTAAAAGCTCTTCTAATCTCTTGATTGAGAAATTAGACACCCCGATCGATCTGACTTTATCCGTGGTAGCCTTGATATTCTCAATTTGCCTATAAGTCTCCAAATAATCACCATCCAGGGCGAGTATAGGGTTACCCTTACCGTCTAAGGGCTGCTTAGGGTACCCGCCATCCCCGTAATCCAAGGCGATGGGCCAATGCTGCAAAAGCAAATCCACATACTCAATACCCAATTGCTTCAATGAACGTTCTAATGACTCTTCGGCGTGATCCCACATTGTAGGCCACACTTTTGTAGTGATGAACAAATCTTCACGCTTGACAATACCTCTCTTGAACACCTCTTTTAACGCCTCACCGATGTAGGGTTCACTTTCGTAATACCAAGCCGTGTCGATATGTCTAATACCGGATTCAATTGCTGCGATCACTGCAGCTGTCACTTTCGGATTGTCATTTTCGTCTTCGTTGTAAGTACCTAACCCAAAAGCTGGGATTTTGTGTCCATCACTAAAAGTGAATACAACATCTCTTAATAACTCCTTTGGTGCCATCTTTGATATCTTATAATTTTCTAACTGATCTACCAGTGACCATACCCATTCCAAATGGGGGAATTGATCTCATTTATATATCCAATTAAGTGTGGTTTAACTTCATGGATCCACAGTGTTGCTTGCTATTGCTGTTATAAATTTACCCCGTGCATTAGGCTTTTTTTCCTCAAAGCAATCAACTTGTTACCCACTTAATGTCTACCACTGGAATGGTTTGTCTTGGTATAGGAATTGGCGTGGGTTTGGCGTGGGATTGAATGATCTTGCAAGGTTGCTACAAGCTGATGCTCGGTTTAATTATCTTTCGAGGGTGTGTTGTCCTACATTGTATCTGTATTGTTTAGTGATACGCGAATTCTAAGTATTAATTTTACTACAAACACAAAACTTCCTGTATAAACCTGTCAGCGGAAACTTCAGCTTTATATTTCTGAAACACGATATTCTTCAAGCAATTGATGATTTCATCATCATTATCGATTCCCTTCAGTGTTTGCTTCCATTCAAGTAAGATCTTCTTCAATAACTCGTTACCCCTGAGTATCTCCTCTGTAGAACATTTAGTACGCTTATTATCCGTGTACCCATCGCTGTACTCGTCTAATTCTGTAGCCTTTCTCTTAGCCATTGATATGATCTTCTGTGGGAACTTTACCACTTCCGCAACGTGGACACCAAAGGATTGATCAGAAATACCTGGCTCAACTTTATACAACAAAGTGATTTCCTCTTCATTTTGGAGTTGATCATCGATATGAGCAACGACATGTAAATTCGAGACAGTACTGTTTTTCTCACTTAATTTGGTAAGTTCATGGAAATGGGTAGCGAATAATGTGAATGAATTGATCTTTGATGCGATATAATCACTAATTGACCATGCTAACCCGAATCCATCATAAGTGGAAGTACCTCTTCCCAACTCGTCAACGATGATCAAGGAATTAGAAGTCGCTGTTTTCAAGATAGATGACATCTCGAGCATCTCAGTCATGAAAGTCGATGCACCTTTCAATTGACTATCGGAGGCACCGACTCTAGCTAAGATAGAATCGAATATACAAAGTTCTGAACCCTCATCACATGGAACGAAACATCCAATTTGGCATAACAAGGCTATAACGCCGACTTGTCTGATATAAGTAGATTTACCGCCCATATTTGGACCTGTAATTAAATGGAATTCCTTCTCACCCTTGATGAATTCAACATCATTAGATATGAATGTCATGTCATCTTGATTTTCCAAAATTGGGTGTCTTGAATTTTTCAAAACTAGTTTCCTTTCAGGAGAATTCAAATCATAGATCCGGGATGGTTTAGTGTACTGAATTGGAGCAAAAGATGAGAAGTGAGCAAAAGCGACTAAGACATCTAATGTGGAGATACAGATGGATAACTTGATCAATATCGGTGAATATGTAGAAGAGATATCGACAATCTCCTTGATGAGACCACTAGAGAGTTTATCGTACTCTGCTTGGATGTCCAAGACATTTGAACATAAATCCTTTAATCTCCCCGTTGTGAAAAACACACCAGCCTTGACGGTTTGCAATTCAGTGTATTTCTTGTTACCTCTCAACACGGCACTATCCGTTCTCGTTAATCTGAAACACCAGCCATGGGTCTGGTGGTTCTCGAGTTTTAATTTCTTTTCCAGCTCCATGGAGAGATCATCTGCCACGTTATAATGCTCTTGTTTGATTCTCTTTTGTAACAGCTTGAGTTGTGAATCTAATTCCATCAAATTTGGATCGAATTCAGGGTTGACTTGTACAGAGTTCAATTGTGACGCAGAAGTGGCTTCCTCGAGAGCTTGTAAATCAATAGTGCTTTCGATCAATTCTTGGAATTTGACTAACTGTGTAGAGTATTCAGATATTGGTTTGATCCAAATATCTTGGAAAAGGCTCTTCAACATCTCGTCATCACTGTCTTCTACACCTGAATTCAACATCTCGAGAAGGTCTGGAATTTTCAGTACAAATTGGTAAATTCTAATGACATCATTCAAGTTGGATTTTGATCCAGTTTTCTTTGAGATCTTCCTAACTAATTTCAAAAGATCAGGAACTTGATTCAAGAATTGGTCTTGTAATGAAGTTCTCAAATTGGATTCGGTCATCAAGAATTCAACAATCTTTAATCTTTTCTCAATTTCATCCTTATTGACCAATGGTTGCTTTAACCATTGAGACAAGAGTCTTGTACCACCTATAGTCTTACAATGATTCAACATCGCAAACAATGAACAGTTCTTGTTATTTGAATCATCTTTATCGAATAAATTAAGTGCCTTCACTGCAGAGTAATCCAATTTCAAGAAATTTGATGGTTGATAATTTTGTAAATCCCAAACATCATCTTCAGATGAAGTTGAAATCAATTGCAAATAGTCGATTAAGGCATTAGCACACGAATGAGCCAACGTTAATGAGCTCACTGAAGGGGTAGCCAAGACCAAATCATTCGCTGTGAGTCTCATCAAATCTTGTTCAATATTTTTCGTGTTGAAATCCCCTGGTTTTATATATGAAATGGTGATATTACATCTGTCAATTACCTGGCAAAGCTTATTATGTTCCAAATCGTTCTCGTTCGATGGTGATCCGAGCAAGACTTCATTGATACCTAATTGGATCAACACACTCTCAGTGTTGGAAAAGATATCGTTATCCACGAATTCCACAATCCCTATAATCTTATTATTTTGATCCACATAACTAAGACCAATTTTCCTCTGTCCGTCAACTTGAGAGTTCTTCAAACTGGCAATCATCGGCAAAGAAGACATATCTGAACTGCTGATGTACTCATCGATCTCCATCAAGTTACCAGGGGAGGCGTTCTTGATCAATTTCCATTTCCTGTCATAGAACTCAACTTTGTAACCTAAATCCAAAACCACTAATTTCAAAAAATTCACCAATACAGACAAAGACAAAGTGACATACTTGATTTCCTTCCCGTTATAAACGTGTGTCTTCAAGATGGTATTGGTCTTATATATCATCTCAGCTACTAAATCGGCATCATCTTGTAACACGATAAAGTAATCTTGTCTGTCCACTATCCTGATAGTTTTCTCTGGTTTCTCTTCAAAATCCCTGACATAAGTCTTGTAAAAAGACGACTCATCAGAACTGTCACTGAACTTGAGCTCAGGTCTAACACTCGACATTACTTGCTTCTATGGTGACTTGCTGTAGTAAAGATTGTATTTTTATCTTCTCAAAACACTGCCAAAACACGTACAACGCGCAATCTTTTTGTGAACGCGATCCAAATTATTTGTTCTCAAACTACACTACAAGCTGATAACGATTATAACAATATATAATATTTGAAATCTACGCTATAAAATGAAAACTAAAAAAATTGATATGAAGAGTATAATTTAAAAGATGAAATCAGTACTAGCGAATGATAGCAATGACAGCAAAAATGAAGAATTGAATGAAATGATGTAATATGATTTAAAAATTTACCGTGAGAAAATCTAAATTTTAAAAGATTTTGCCAATGGCATTCTTAAGATCAATGATCTCTTCTTTGAAAGATGAAACCTTTGGGGCTTTGAATGAAGTACCGTTGACACCCCATAATGGTGATAAATCTTCACCAGCTCCGTTATAAATTAATAAATTAGGAGTACTTGAAGAAACACCTTTTAAGACATCTTTGGTAGCAAAGCTTAATAACTTCTTCTTCATTTGAGCTGGAGTGATTGAGGCAATACCATATTCACTATCAGTTTCAGGGTATAATGATAAGAAGTAAGTTAATAAACCGACAACGTGTGGGGAAGCCATTGAAGTACCAGACATAGATGCAGTGGCTTCAGGGTAACCGATATAAGTTGACAAGACGTTGACACCTGGTCCGAAAACGTCAACACATTTACCGTAGTTGGAGAAGTAAGCTCTGTAATCGTAAAGGGATGACAGACCAGCGGTGATTGCGAGTTCAGCACTGGCTGGGGATGAGTAACAAGCATCATCATTTTCGTTACCTGCGGCAACACCAAAATGCATACCAGCCTTGACAGCAGCATTGACGGCCAGATCTAAAGCAGATGAGCTACCACCACCTAAGGACATGTTAGCAGTAGAACCTTTGAAACCAGGTTTAGCCTCCTTTAACAGCAGTAAATGAGAATTAGCAGCAAATTCAACACCTTTGATGACGTCACTCATGGTTCCTGAACCATCCCATCCTAAGACTTTAACGGCAACGACATTAGCACTCTTAGCGATACCATAATCCTTAGAGGCAATAGTACCAGCACAATGAGTTCCATGTCCGTGATCATCCTTATCTTCTGTTTGACGTGGAATGGTTTTACCCCATGAAGCTCTGCCATCAAATTGAGCATGATCAACATAGATACCAGTGTCAATGACATAAGCAGTAACACCTTTTCCTCCATCATCATCGAATAAATAAGTATAAGTTTGACTGTAATCTAACAGCTCCCTATTTGAGATTCTTGCTAAACCCCATGGAGCACCAGTCTCATTAGAGAATTCATTTGCGTAAACTTTTTGATCTTGTTCAATACTCTCAATAAGAGGGTTATATTGCAACAAGGCAAGAACAGAATCTGGGATAGATCCAAAATAACCTTTCAAAGAGCCTATTTCAAAAAATTCGAATGAAACAGGGGACAGCTCACTGGATTCCACAGTTGAGAGGGATTGAAGCCACTCTTTGTGTTGTTCAAATTCAAATGGTTTTACATCTGACTTGAACTTGACAATGTATTGACCATCGATAAGGTCCTTAACCTTACGTTGATTTCTGAAAATCTCAATCTTTGGATTATCCAAGACTTGTTGTTCACCTAAATTTGAGTCGATTAAATGGAATTCCTTACTCAAAGCTGGGATAATTAAAGCCTCAGTGAGTGAGGATAACAGGAGAGAAGAGGAAAGTAAAAGAGATAACTTCATTCTTAACAGTTTAACTGATTAATGTTGATGTGTAATGTCCAGGTAAATAATTGAGAATAAAAGTTTATTAATAAAATAAGTATAATTATGAAAAGGAGACAAATATACGAAATCAGGAAATAATATTTAAAAAATCTAATCTCTCTGATTTCGTGTGACGTGAAACCGATAAGAAACGAGAGGGTAAAAGATAAAGAGACATCATGTGGGGTGTGGCTCTGGTGCACGACTCTTTTTTCTATAATTTGCTCTCTGGAGACACGACTAGTTTGTAAAAATTATTAACTAGAAGACCTTTTATATGTACAAGACAAGATTGGAATCTTATTGAATATGGCTTCTTTACCAGTGGAGGTTGTCCCTTTGACAGCCGAGTATGACACGCTGATAGGAGTGGAATTGCAGAACAAACGTCTTTCAATATTCTCTAAGGATAAAGTTACATTGATCTCAGGTCTTCAAGACTACATAAGCCTACTTTTCGAACGAGATGATAAGGAAAAGTCATTCAGCAGAAATGTACCTTGGAAATTGGATAGCCAGTACAAGAAATGGCTTGTCCGTGATGAGATATCAGCATCTAGTGTATTGCTAGTGCTAAGTTACCAAGAGCTTGCTAATAGTAAGATATTGTCAACTTTTGAGAATGAAAATTTAGAGATTGAAGAAAATAATTGGAAACTGATAAATGGATGGTTGAAACTTTCACTTTCACTTTTACAATTCTTACTCAAGTCTGAGATTTATAACAATAACGTAAAATTGTTATCGCTGGATTTCTTGAACTATTTATACCATCAAGTTGATTCACAAATTCAATTGAATCTCTTGATGAAACTTAATCATACAAAAGTGATCAAGATAAAGCAAAATGATTGGAATTTCAAGGTGGACACTAAAAACCATTTGATCTACTTGTCAGTCAGCGTATACATCGGAGACCAGCTATCAATTTGTCAACAGTTAGTACAAAGATTACCGAATGAGAGACAATTACTTGATTACATCAAGATACTTCGATTATACGTGAAAATCTATATTGCATATTACTTAGCGTTGGATAACTATGCCAATGGTAAGATTGGGATGAGTTTGGGGATATTGAATTATATTAAGAGTCATTTATTAAAGAATGAAGATGAAGATGAAGATACAAATAAATTCAAGAAAAAAATGTTGAATAAATTCACTAAATCAAGTCAATCAGAGAAGGAACTTATCAAGCAGATAGCTTCACAAAAGGATTTTAAACTTAATAAGAAATTCACAAAGATTTTAAATTCGAGTTACAACACAGATTTAATTAATTTAGTTAAATTAATAGATTTGATGAATTTAAAATTTTTAAAAGAAAATGATAATATACAATTCGAAAAAGTTAGCAATGCAGATGAAGTAGCTGAAGAATTCAAGAAACTTCCATTGGGACGTAAGATTCCCTTATCAATTGATGAGATGCCAAAATTCTTAAGAAATTATGATCAATCAAAGCAGGACTATGCTGGATCAGGTTCCTATTTTTAATTAATCTTTAATATAATTTTTTTTTGAAATTTTGAATTTATTCTGCTAATTATGATAGATAGTGCATTTAGTTCAGTTAGATAATCATTAATCACTTTGGATTTCGATCTCACCACATAATTCAAGTTTACGACTGGATGTACCAACATAGATCTTATAAATACCTCTTTGTATAATCCATTGTTGGGATGGAGTATCCCAAACAGAGAGATCTCTTCTTCTGATATCGAAATGGACATATGCACTCTCACCAGTACCTAATTTGACTTTGTCATACCCTCTCAATTGACGTGGTGGAGATGACATCACTGTACATGGGAATTCAATATAAAGTTGACCCACAAAGGAACCTACAAAATGGCCATCATTCTTAGCCTCCGCTTCCACAGAATATAAAATATCCCATAAAGCTGGATTTCCTCCTAAACCACCACCTGCTAAATGAGGCTCATTGAATTGATCAGGGGTATAACCTTTTGGATACTCATATTCATCGGTTGATACAATCTTATCGTTGAATAAATAAGGATAGATGAAACCTGGTACTGGTTCAAATTCATCATGTGGGAAAAGTGCATCTTCAGGATCACATGTATCATCTTCACACATTTTATAGATAGGTAAATATGGTTCTGGTTCAGGTAAATACTCGGTTGGAGCTTGAATTTCTGTGATGTTTAAATTGCAAATTGAAAATGTGGTATATGATAAACCATAACCAAATTCAAATCTTGGCTTTAAATTATGCCTATCAAAGAATTTGTAATCGAGATAGATGTCATGATCAAAATTATCACCCGCATCTGTAAGCTTGGTTACCAACTTCAGATAATGCTCATCTCTTTTGGCAATGGTGAATGGTAAGTGACCTGATGGAACTACATCCCCAAACAAAACTTCAGCAATTGCTTGTCCAACAAACTGACCCAATGGAGCGGTATAAAGAACTGCAACAACATTTTCATGTTCTATCCATCTTTCCATACTGACTGGTCCTACTGAGTTAACAACAACCACGGTTTTTCTACATCTATCAGCGATATGCTCAATCAATTCATCCCCATTGTGCCACAAAGACAAATTTTTCCTGTCACCATAATTCTCATCAACTTGGATGTAACCTTCACCAGAATCAGCACCAACAAAGACAACAGCCATATCAGCGTAATCAGCGATTTCATCCACATTTTCAAATTGATAAGAATCAGTGGTATAGTCTACGACAATACCTTCTTTTATAGCCTTTCTCGATATAGCTTCATAGGGGGTAATGACATATGGATTGTTGACAGAGCCGGAACCCCAACCTGAGGTAAGTACACCGTCAACACATCTTTGATCTTTACAATTGAATCCCTTAGCATCAGGTCCAGCCAAGATTCCGGCAATCATTAATCTTCTAATGACACCGTCTTTATCAATTGGAAGATGACCACCATCATTTTTTAATAATGTGATAGCTTCTCTGGCGACATTCATTGCAGTCTCTTCTGTGAAAGAGTCTCTTGCATCTATGTGCCAGTTGACTTGAATGATAGGACCAAAATGCTGATAAGGATACTCTTGTCCATACGTATGATATGTCCAAGACGAAAAGTTAGGAGCAGAATCATCATCTAAATCATTACGTATCGTGAAGAATGGTGCTAATATACGGGCAGCCATATCATTAAGTCTAGACTGAGGGATAGTCTGATTATAAATTGCTCTTGTTAATAATGGTCCCCAGTATGATTTTCCTGAACACCAACTATCAAAGATCTCCCCTGGCATACTCATATCAAGACCAGCGAGACAAGAAGTGACACCAGAGTGTTGAGCTCCCCAATCTGACATGATGAATCCTTGGAATCCCAATTCATCTTTTAACAAGCCATTCAAAAGAGCAGAATTCTCACAAGCATAAGTATTATTTACTCGATTGTAAGAGCACATGACAGATCCTACTCCAGCATTTACTGCATCGGCAAAGGGCCACATATAAACTTCATGCATTGCCCTATCACCAATGTTACTGCTAATAGAAGCCGTTATACCATTATCCCATTCATTGACCTGACGAAACATTTCTTGTTCATTACCTACGAATTGACGAGCACATGCAAGGATTCCTTCTCCTTGGATACCTTCAATAGTGTAACGTGCAGAGACCCCCTGCAAGTAGGGATCACTTCCAAAACTTTCCCAATTTCTTCCTCCTTGTGCTTTTAAGCCAATTGGACCAATAGTAGGACCCAAGAGGACGTCGACCCCTTTAGATTTATGCTGTTGAGCCATTGCCTTACCACGTAAGAAACATAAACCACGATTGAAAGTGCTCCCTACTGCAAGTGCTGAAGGAAAACTAGTAACAAAGTCAGTGAATCTTACACCATTAGGACCATCCTGAAAGCAAAATGGAGGAACTAAAGAGTTTCCTCCAGTATTACCAACACATGGACCAGATCCCCAACCGGTTCCAGTAGTAAGATTTACTTTCTCAGTAATCGATAATCGTTCCACTAATTTTCTTGCTTTTTGATAGGCTTCTTGCCATACATGAGGGAGACGACCACCGACAGCTATACATATGAATCAGTCAGTACTGAGATCAAATTATAAATTTTAACAAAAATGAAATATTTTAGGAAGGTGAGACTGACGAGAAGGATAAAATGGTTTGCTAACAAAGCCATGATTTTGGCTATAATCTTCGTCGTATAGTTCAAATTTAAGGGGTTTGTTCAGGTGACCACGACGCTGCAAACGGCCTTTTGTCCAACCATACTCCTCGCCCAGGGAGAGGTTGTAAGTATCCTGGTAATTCTCAAAGACCTGTTCACGGATGTCGTAAGCCCCTAAAACAAGGGTAAAAAAATATAACAAAAGGAATTGAAGAGCTACTCTCATCTCGAATACAGTTTTGTTGAAACTAACTAATAGCTGTCAATATATAAAAACAGTTGATGACTTTATTTGAGATATACAGGATAACACTAGTGAATATTCAAGGATAGGAGCTGTTTGATTATAGGGATCATTAGATAAGGCGTTCTAAGAATCCCTTCAAAATGATTTTTTTTGTTTTTGCTCCCTTGTTTCGAGTTAACAAACAAAGCAAAAAATTCTACACTGTTATACTGGAATTTAAAGTTACTAGAAGTATGGCTACAAAGTCAGTTTAATTGTAGGAGCTTCTCATCCTCAACTTTCCTCATCCCAGATAGATTCAACAAGATGAAATTGATTTTTCTGTCTAAATAGTTTAGAATCGCTATATAACTATATATCTTCTTATCTGAAAATTGTTAGTTAATCCATCCCATAGCGGCCAATGAGACACATCTACGCTATCAGTAAAATTGTATTCTCTCTTTTCGTCAATACAAGCGCCCACGAGGCTGATTAAATATATAGGAGTCAGTGGTTTTTGTGTCTAAAGGAGTCAATGGCTTCTGAAAAGTCGTGTTCAACACAATTACGGCGATTACAATTATCTAACTCCTTTACTGTCGGTAATGACTTTAGTTATAGCCGTAGACTGCTGACCAACTCAGAGTATTTAAGCTCAACTATCTGTACACCAGTCTCTGTTAAATCAAGATAAACAACAATGAGTGAAATACGTATTGCTATCGATCGTGGTGGAACATTCACCGACGTGATAGCCTTTATCGAAGGTAAAGAAGACTATGTCTTTAAGTTATTATCAGTTGATCCTGCTAATTACGACGATGCCAACATCGAAGGTATAAGAAGAGTATTAGAGTACGCTACAGGAAAGGAATATCCTCGTGGTGTGCCATTGGATACTTCTCTGATAACGTCATTGAAGTTGGGCACTACTGTAGCCACCAATGCTCTTTTGGAAAGAAAAGGTGAAAGATGTGCCTTAGTCACCACAAAAGGTTTCAAAGATGCCTTGATTATCGGCAATCAAACAAGACCAAATATTTTCGAATTGGCAATTAAGCGTCCAGATGTGCTTTATGAAACAGTGGTAGAAGTTGACGAAAGAGTCACTCTCGAGGACTACGCCGAAGATCCTGACCAATTTGTCACTACTGAGTTGGCCGATGATTTGATCTTGGGTATATCTGGAGATATGGTGAGAATTTTGAAAAAACCTGATTTGGAAAGTGTGAGATCTACTTTAAAAGTATTACATGCCACTGGTATACGCTCCATTGGTATATGTTTATTACACGGGTACACATTCGATCAACATGAACATATGATCGCTGAGATTGCAAAGGAAGTTGGTTTTACACATATCTCCTTGTCTTCTGAGTTATCGCCAATGATCAAATTTATACCAAGAGCTAACTCTTCTATCTCAGATGCTTATCTTACTCCTGAGATCAAGAAATATTTGACAAGTTTCCAAAGTGGACTAAAGGATGGTTTACAATCTGTAGTGGATCATAAGACTACTGGTGTCAGATGTCAATTTATGAAATCTGACGGTGGTATGGTGGACTCATCAAAATTTTCAGGTTTGAAAGCCATCTTATCTGGACCTGCAGGTGGTGTGGTTGGTTTAGCTGAAACTTCATATGATAAGAATAATAAGATTCCTATCATTGGGTTAGATGTTGGTGGAACAAGTACTGATTGTTCGAGATTTGCTGGTAAATACGAACACGTCTTTGAGACCACTACTGCTGGTATCACTATCCAATCTCCACAATTAGATATTAACACCATTGCCGCTGGTGGTGGATCACGTTTATTCTACCAAAATGGGTTGATGAGAGTTGGTCCTGAATCTGCTGGTGCTCACCCAGGTCCAGTTTGTTACCGTAAGAATGGTTATTTAACCGTCACTGATGCCAATGTCGTCTTAGGAAGATTGGTACCTGAATTTTTCCCAAAAATATTTGGTCCTAATGAAAATGAGACTATTGATGTTCTGGCGACAATCACAGCTTTTGAAAAATTAGCTGCTGAAATTAATAGCGAAAACCCTGACAAGCAGATGTCCACTGAAGATATCGCTGAAGGTTTCCTTAATGTTGCCAATGAGGCAATGGCAAGACCAATAAGAACTTTGACAGAAGCAAGAGGTCATGTCTTGGCTAAACATAGATTGGTGTCCTTCGGTGGAGGTGGTGGTCAATGTTGTTGTATGGTAGCATTCGATAAATTGGGAATCAATACTGTATTGATTCACAGATATTCATCAGTGCTTTCTGCATACGGTATGGCTTTGGCTGATGTTGTTGAAGAAGTCCAAGAACCTTCATCTTTTGTTCTCTGTCCAGAGAATGAAGTTGCTGTTGAATCAGTATTCAAAGGATTAATGAAAAAGGCTACAGATAGTCTTATGGAACAAGGTTTCAATGAAGAAGATATCATCTTTGAAAAATACTTGAATTTGAGATACAGAGGAACAGAATCTGCTATTATGACCACTGAAAATGAAACATCTACTGATTACCGTCTGATTTTTGAAAATCTTCATAGAAGAGAATTTGGTTTCGCGTTCGAAGATAAGGATATTATGGTCGATGATGCTCGTATTAGAGCCATTGGTAAATCCCATAAGATTGAGACACCAACTGTTGATAGTCAAATGGAAAAATTGAAATCCAGTAATTCTTTCATCAAGGCAGATGAAAAATTGGCAACTTTGGTCAAGAAAACTTATTTTGATGGTCAATACTACACCACTCCTGTCTATAGATTAGAAGATTTGCAAATTGGCTCTCAAATTGATGGACCAGCAATCATCGCTGATGGAACACAAACAAATGTTATTCCTCCAAAATCATTAGCTACAATTTTGAAAACTCATGTTGTAGTTGAGAATTTGAAAGAGAAGCAAACTAATGAATACGATACAACTGATGGTATCAAGATCGATCCTATCTTACTTTCCATCTTTGGCCATAGATTTATTGATATTGCAGAACAAATGGGTAACTCATTACAAAAAACTGCCGTTTCTACAAATGTTAAAGAACGTTTAGATTTCAGTTGTGCATTATTTGATTCAGAAGCCAATTTGGTTTCAAGTGCACCTCATATCCCTGTACATCTTGGAAGTATGGGAACATTTGTCAAATTCCAATCGAAGTATTGGCTGGGTAAGTTGAAGAAAGGTGATGTAGTTATCGGAAATCATCCATTAGCTGGAAACACCCATCTTCCAGATATCACCGTGATGACACCTGTGTTCCATGGATCTAAGATTGTCTTCTACTTAGCATCTAGAGCACATCATAGTGATATTGGATCCACATTACCAGGAAGTATGCCACCTAACAGTAAAGAGTTATGGGAGGAAGGTGCCATGATCTACGCTGAGTTATTGGTTAAAGATGGTGTTTTCCAAGAAGAGAGAATGACTGAACTTTTATTGGACGAACCAGCTAAATTCCCAGGTTGTTCTGGAACTAGAAAATTGTCTGATAATATCAGTGATTTGAAAGCTCAAGTAGCTGCTAATCAAAAGGGTATTGGATTAGTTGATAATTTGGTTGAGGAATTCGGTTTAGATGTAGTTCTTGCATACATGGAGGCCATTCAAGCCAATGCCGCTACAACAGTTCACAAGCTTTTATCTAAGATTGGTGACAAGACATTAGAAGCCGAAGATTTTATGGATGATGGATCACGTATCAATTTGAAAGTGCAAATTTCTGGTAAGAATGCAGTATTGGATTTCGATGGTACAAGTCCAGAAATGTATGGTAATTTGAACGCACCAGAGGCCATTACTTATTCTGCTATCATATATTGTCTTAGATGTCTTGTCAATGAGGATATTCCATTGAATCAAGGTTTTTTGAGACCATTGGAAATCAAGATCCCACCAAAATCACTTTTGTCACCTTCTGAAGGTGCCGCTGTTGTCGCTGGTAATGTGATGACTTCACAGAGAATTACAGATGTTATCTTCAAAGCCTTTGGAGCCATGGCTGGATCACAAGGTGATTGTAACAACTTCACCTTCGGTACTGGTGGAAACAGCAAAGGCGGTTACGCCAAGGGTTTTGGTTATTATGAAACCATTGCCGGTGGTCATGGTGCTGGTCCAACTTGGAATGGTGTCTCTGCTATTCATACAAACATGACCAACACAAAGATGACTGATGTGGAAGTATTTGAGAAAAGATATCCTGTGATATTGAGACAATTTGGTATCAGAGAAGCATCAGGAGGAAAGGGAAAATTCAATGGAGGTTGCGGTGCTGTAAGAGATATTGAATTCCGTATCCCATTGAAAGCATCCATCTTATCCGAACGTCGTGTAAATGCCCCATACGGATTATTTGGAGGTGAACCTGGTGCTAGAGGTTTAAATCTTTGGATTAGAAAGATTCTTGATAAGCAAGGTAACGTCATTGGTGAGAGAAAAGTTAATATTGGAGGTAAGAACACAGTTGAAGTCAATAAAGGTGATAGAGTTGTCTTATTGACACCGGGTGGTGGTGGTTACGGAGCCCAAGACGACTCCGATTCCACCAATCTGACTAATGAAAAACAACAGATGGACCCTAAATACTACTTCAGAGGTTCTGGATCTATTAACAAAAGGCAGGAGACCCAATATACTAATTAACCTAATTATATTATATTATATAGTAATACGGCAATTTATCCTATTTAACACTTTCCACAGAGTTGTGTATATATTGTTCAATCGTATGTTTGTTTATGTTATTCTTTTCACTATTTGGAAATGAGTAGTAGTAAACGGTAATCAGGGGGATCTGCGCATTTACACATCTACGATCGTCCCTTTTTCGTGCTTTTTTTTTCCTTTTTCAAGCTTACGAGAAAAGAGCGTGTATGAAAACCCAAACAAAAACGTAACTAAAGCAAGTTCTCACCTTCATGCAGCAAAACGTTTTAAGCAGTAACACAGCTGGCCAGAATCCGAGTAAGTGCTGATACGTCCACATTACAACATAGTTTATATTTATTTTAAAAAGAAAAACGTCAGTAAAATTTTTTGTCTCGCTATAGAATTTCTGATCTGGAATGAAAAAATTTCTAGAACTGTCAATACACAATTGAATCAATACCTCCGGGGAGAGCTAAGGCTAAATTGTAAAATAATATTACCCCTGGATACTGAACAAATCTATAGTACCGGATAGGAGTAAAAAATAGATGTCACTATATACGGAAGAGCCAAAAAAAAATTCATAGAGTGACTCTAGAACTTAGAGACGCAGGTACAGATTTCCTAGTTTGGCCACTTACAGCCCCGATTTGTAACATTGATCGACGAAAATTCTCGCTTTTGTATGCAGTACATGTGGTTACTACAGCTATTTGAAAGAAAAATAAGATGATATAAGCAATGTAAACAAAATTTTGTCAATGTAAAGCCTAGAAGTTATGTAATTTATGATATTGAGTTTTGTTATTTAAACAGACAAAGATCTCAATTAATTACAAATATTGATCTCTTTCGAAATATTATCTTAAAAAACTATACAGATCAAGATTTCAATACATTTTAAAATGAAAGCTTTCACCTCAATTACCCTTTTAGCATTAATCTCCACAGCCACCGCTCTCCCTACTTGGTTCGGTGAATCTCCAAACGCTGACGCTGAAGCTCACCTTTTCAAACGTGGTTTCCCATCATATCAAAACACTACTTCTAGTCTAACTCCACTTGACCCATCATCATCATTTGAACTGTCATCAACTTTAACTCCAACAAGTACAACTTCTGTTTCATCAGGTGTTTACACTCTTCCATACGTTCCAGACACTACTACTTCTAGTCACTCATTTGTCTACGAAACAACTTTATACGGTCCAACTGGTCCTCATACCCATACTCCATTCCCAACTCCAAAGATCTACACAGATTATTAAATGGAGTGAAATGTTGTTGCTTTAATTCGATGTTTTTAAAAGGATAAGAAATAAATAAAAGAATGCTTTTAGAGTAAAGTTAGTTTTATGGGCTAAGATACCCAGGTGAATGAAATGTTTTTATAGTTTAAGTAAATTTTAAGGTCGTTGATCGAATAAATAAATTTTAAAATAAATTTTAAAAATAAACTTGTAAATGCAATTGTTAAAATTTTTTCTTCAAATACGTCATCAGTTGTGGTCTGATAATATCGTGGGAAAGTAGACTAATAGGACGTAAGAGGAAGTAGAATCATATTGGCTTAGTAAAGTGAGTAAATTTGAAGCCATAATTTAATTTCCCCTAAAATAGGGGCTGTCTGTGTTTTCATATTGAAAAAATTAAAGGAGCAAAAAACACACACACACAAAGACAAATACTACAAGAGATGTACTAGAAGGATAGCAGAATCATTATAATTAGATATATAATCATGCTCAAGTCAATTAAAAATCCTGAAAATTTAGTGCGATTTCGGATGTCAGTTTCAGTGCCACCTGAATCACAAGCAGAACTGACATATATATACAAAGTATTCAAGGACAAAGTGCAGTCAATAAATAGATTACAACTGGGTGACCCTACACTTCAAAGATACACATGTAAGCCTTTAAAACAGGTATATTATAGACAATCATTGGGTAAAGACGGTGTGGGGAAATTTGGAAAATTCATAGATATGGCATACCATTTGGGGAAGACGTTAGGAGAGAAACATATTGATCCACAGGTGGTGCTGAGAATTTATCAAATTAAAATTTCTAATTTAATGAGATCAATAACAGGTTTGAAAGGTATACTTCGTTTATCGCAGTATAACGAAATTTTCTATAATGAGGCTAATTCCGAGTTGAGTGTATCACCAGAGTATAAATACCCGCACGCGATAGATGCTAATACCCAATACCATATAAATCATATGAATTCACAATTAACTAAGGCTACTAGGGCCAAGCCGTACTTTGATGTTGCACCAGCTGTTGAAGGAACCAGTTTCTCTAATTTATATTTTGATCATTTTGATTTTCAAAAAAATTTCCAAGTAAGCACAGTGCAAAGTTTAATTGGTAAAGAAGCATTGGATGTTAAAGAAGATGAAGAAGATGAAGAAGATGAGATACTAAGAGATCAATTATTATACGGATTTAATGGGTTCAAAATAAAATAAAAAACATTCAATGTGGGGGGTTTGTTACGTAGTCGGTATCGGCGATAGAATAACGTAATGATTAAAACTTAATTTCACGTATAAGCGGGTGTAATGATAAATTATATATGGCAATCAAAACTAAATATAAACGTTTACCCCACTTTTTTTCCTACACTTGGCTTAAAACGATGATGTGATTGACCAATGAAAGAAAAGTTTATCGGTGTGAATAATCGGTGTGTAGTGCAAATTGCGTGAATTTTATTTTGACTTTATCAGTTAATCAGTAAAATACACTAACTATGTATGTAAAAGTGTGTATGGATAAATGGAATCTGTCTTAATTTGGAAATTTGTAGGTCATCCATTCGCGGACTTCCTAGGGTTCGGCACTACACTGAAACCTCGATAATTTCAACCACCGAAGTAAAAGGTCGACCCTGTCAAAGTATGATTAGATTGTATATATATTTTGAAACAGATAGATCTCATCTCACCCCTCGTGAGGTACAAGTGGTTTACTCCTCTTAAAGATTTGATTATCAGTGCAGGGCCACTCATAATAGAATTTTACACCCCCCAGATCAAACGCAATATTTTCATTGGCTGCTAGCGCTTCCCCTCCCTTTGTTTTGATGTTTACCACACTTCTCCAAATTTTCTTTGTAAATTTCCTTCTCCGTTGGGTTTCCAGGAGGACCGACTTGTGACCGGACCGTATTGCAACCCTCGTTTCAAAATCTTTTTTTTTCAGGATCGGATTTTTTTTTGTTCCTTGTGAAATCATAAAGAGAAAAGTGTGCAGTTAAATTCATATAATTCTGAACTGATATTTAATTTGACTGAATCCACGTTTTTTAACATTTTATACAATAATAGAATTATAAAAAGTCTTTATTAGATTTATCAATTACCAATTCCTACAATGTCAGCAATTTTGAAACAAAGAATAAGATACAAGCCATATTTGGATAAATTAAGAACTCCAGAACAATGTGTTGAACTTTTCAAGCATGGTCAATATTTAGGTTGGTCTGGTTTCACCGGTGTTGGTGCACCAAAAGTTGTTCCTGATGCTGTTGCTCAACACGTTGAAGATAACAATTTACAAGGTAAACTTGCCTTCAACTTATTTGTTGGAGCTTCTGCTGGACCAGAGGAATCAAGATGGGCTTTAAATGATATGATTATGGCAAGAGCTCCACATCAGGTTGGTAAACCAATTGCCAATGCTATCAATGAAGGTAGAACCAAGTTCTTCGATAAGCATTTATCAATGTTCCCTCAAGATTTAGCTTATGGTTTCTATTTTAGAGAAAATCCAAAAAAATTATTAGATTATACAATTATTGAAGCAACCGCTATCACCGAAGATGGTTCCATTGTCCCAGGTCCTGCCGTTGGTGGTTCCCCAGAGATGATCGCCGTTAGTGACAAGATCATTATCGAACTTAACACACGTACTCCATCTTTCGAAGGTATTCATGATATCGATCCTCATGTTGACCCTCCTTTTAGACAACCTTACCCTTACACCAAAGTTGATAGTAAATCAGGTAACATTGCCATTAAAGTTGATCCATCCAAAGTTGTCGCTGTTGTGGAAAGTGACAGTCCAGATAAAGTTGGTCCAAATACTGCTCCTGATGAAGTTTCCCAAAAACTTGCTTCACACATTGTTGAATTCTTTGAAGATGAAGTTAAACTGGGTAGATTACCAGAAAACTTATTACCATTACAATCAGGTATTGGTAACATTGCCAATGCTGTTATTGGTGGTTTAACTTCATCATCTTTCAAACATTTGAATGTTTGGACTGAAGTCTTACAAGATTCATTCTTACCTCTTTTCGAAAGTGGTGCATTGGATTACGCAACTGCTACTTCAATTAGATTAACTCCACAAGGTTTTGAAAAATTCTTTAACAATTGGGATTTATATTCCAAAAAATTATGTCTTAGATCACAAGTTGTCTCTAATTCACCTGAACTTATTAGAAGATTAGGTGTTATTGCTATGAACACTCCAGTTGAAGTTGATATCTATGCTCATGCTAACTCCACTAACGTTAGTGGTTCCAAGATGTTACATGGTATTGGTGGATCTGGTGATTTCTTAAGAAATGCCAAATTATCAATTATGCATACACCATCAGCAAGACCAACAAAGACTGACCCAACTGGTATTTCATGTATTGTTCCATTTGCATCTCATATTGATCATACAGAGCTGGATTTGGATGTCATTGTCACTGAACAAGGTTTATCTGATTTAAGAGGTTTATCACCAAAGGAAAGAGCTCAAGTTATTATTAATAAATCTGCTCATCCAGATTATAAACCAATCTTACAAGATTACCTTGATAGAGCTATCTTTTACTGTAAAAAGAGAAAAGCTTTACATGAACCACATATCTTAAAAGATGCATTCAAAATGCATTTGAATTTAGAATATAATGGTACTATGAAGATTGATAACTGGGATAAATCATTTTAAATGATAAGAAAAAGCCGAATTGAATTCAATCAAGGTATATAATTACAAATCTGTACAACCTTTAACTCAAAATTGACTTAAATAGTTGATTCTGTCTATATAGAATTTATAAATAAATGAGTATATGCCGTTGACGACTTATCTTTATGAATATAAAAATTAACTTAAATCTATAAGACATGCAGGGCTAGATAATTACAAGTTGAGAGATGAGATGAGAACCGGAAAAACCTAAACGGGCCTAGTGTTCCCAAATAATAGGCAAAAATTTTTAATTGGCGTTTAACAAATTTTGTTAAAAAATTACATGCACAGGGACCAGATCAGTCCGATTCGATATCTCCTACTTGAATTTACCAATGGCCAAACCACCGAATGACAATTCAGCAATATCGACAAGGTGTTGGTCGGAGGAGATCGTGTTCAGTTGTCGAGGGAAGCATGGGATCTCCCGTGTTTCTCATTGCCTAACTACTGTAACTTAACACAGGTTAGGAGAAAAATCACTTCTCCTCTTGCCGTATGGTGATAAACCGAAACTACAATCCCCTCGTAAGTCTCTCTCTTTCTCTATCAAGCAAACACAACCGGTTCAGGTCGATTGTAGAGGGATACCAATATTGTAATACTAATAAACACAAGGGGTGTATTACTGTAATTCCCAACAAATAAGTGTTGTTGTTGTACGAGACTGTCTTCTCTGTTGAACAGTTCAAGATGTATTCATGAGGGGAATACAATTACAGTACGATGTGCATTGGATTATACGATAACACTGGAGGTAGCAAGAAGTAATACCTTATGATTCCGTCTAAAAGAATAAGTACCACTGCAGAATTGCAGTGTTGCAGAATTGTAGTATGCTGCTCTTTAGTATAGTAGTACTGTAGTATTTGTAGTACAGAGCAAAAAAGCAAAAACAAACAAACAAACAAACATCTAGAAAACAAGCACCCTTCTATTTTGTAGATTACTACAAAAATATGATCAGTAAGATGGTTGACTCCTTGACAGAAATTAAGGAGAAGTCCTTCTTGGTCTCTTCGATATTTCTCATCGTGATAGAGTCCGTGATATCCTTCATCACTACACTTCTTCCCTCCTGGCTTATAAATTTTTTCACAAAGACAACAAAGGCACTGTTCTCTCTTGTGGATCTCACTTTCTTCCAAAATGATGACGTTCATACGAAGTTGATCAAGGAGATGAACAAGAAGGATGTCTCGACGGTGGATTCCATTTACTCGAGGATCCATTACTTACAAAAAGCCGAAAATGTCGAACAAATGTGTCTCCTATTTGGTTATCAGGTAGAGACTCATCTTGTCGTCACTAAGGATCAGTATGTGTTGACTTTACACCGTCTTAACCCTTTGAAAAACAACAAGAGACCTAATGGTCATGTTGTATATTTACATCACGGTTTGTTAATGAATAGTGAAGTTTGGTGTTGTATGCTGCGTAAGAATCAAAATTTACCTTTCGTATTGTGTGATTTAGGTTACGATGTATGGTTAGGCAATAATAGAGGTAACAAGTATAGTAATAAGAGCTTACTATATAACATCAATGACACTAAGTTTTGGGATTTCAGTATTGACGAATTTGCCATTTACGATATCCCTGCATCGATAGATTATGTGTTGAGTATCACAAAGATTGCTAAGATCACATATATTGGGTTCAGCCAGGGCTCCACACAAGGATTGGCTGCCTTGTCGACAAACAATAAATTAAAC
This sequence comes from Nakazawaea wickerhamii, assembly GCA_030567635.1. Classification (NCBI taxonomy): domain Eukaryota; kingdom Fungi; phylum Ascomycota; class Pichiomycetes; order Alaninales; family Pachysolenaceae; genus Nakazawaea; species Nakazawaea wickerhamii. The sequence continues at coordinate 102,638 of JAJLSR010000002.1, forward strand.
CATCAAATCGATAAGATAATCACAATATCACCTGCTACGACACCAAGCGGATTACATAACTGGCTAATCAATGCATTATTCAAGTTATCTCCGAATCTAATATTCTTACTATTTGGTCGAAAGATCTTATTAGTATCACTGACATTTTGGCAATCGATTATCTACCCACCTTTATATATAAAGATAATCGATTTCTCCAATAGTGTATTATTCAATTGGAAAAGCTTAAACATCGATTACAAGCAAAAATTCTCAAGTTATTATCATTTATATTCGACAACATCAGTTAAATCCATTTGTCATTGGTTTCAAATCATCAAGTCACGTAAATTCCAAATGTACAATCATCAGTTCCATTCCATCTATAAGATTAACCTTCAAAGTTTAGAGTTCCCAACGGATACCAATATCGAGATCCCAATATTGATCGTCTACGGTATGATTGACTCCTTAGTGGATATCGAGGTGATGAAAAATCAATTACCTAAGGATAATTTGAAAATCATCGGTGTAGAGAATCATGAACATTTGGATTTGATTTGGGGTAAAGACGTTGATAAATTAGTTATCCCTAATATTTTAAAATTCTTAGTCGATGAAGTTTTAGTAGATGGTGAAGGTATAAATATCAGAACTAAGAATCGGATGCTGCAAGAAAATAGTTGGGACAACTTTAAGACTATCGGTGAGGAATAATAAGGTACGGCGGTTTGGCATTTTATTTTTATTTCTTATTTTAATTATTTATTTATTTCATTTACAATTAAAAGTGCATATTCATAACAAAACAACTTCTTTAAATCATAAAACTATCTATACCTTTAAAGATTGAAAAAATCAAAAAAAATATAAGTCCTATACGCTTCAAACACTTTTCAAAATATTTAATAACTCATTAATACCACCAACGTACTGGTTAGCTAAACTCTTTGTAGCCTTACCTACCTCCACAGTCAATAAATCGTTTACTTTGCCATTATTCTTCAATTCAATTCCGTACTTGAATAAGGACTCATCGATTGGGCTCTGACCACCGATTATGCACATAAGACTGATATTATCGATGCCAGTGAAGTTGACATCATCCGATACCCCGGAAAATGATGTAACTGAGGATGGCGAGTCTGGCACATTCTTATAGTTCAAATCCAAATTACCCTTGTTCCCAACGGTGGAGCAAACGAATTGTAACAGTTTTTGAGGCAAGTCTATCTGTTGAATGACAACGACTTCATCAATCAATGTTGCGTGGATGTTCTCATTAGCGAACACGTCATTGACATGTGTGATTAATTCCCCAATTAATGTGATCTTACGTTCTTCATCTTCAAGATTAACATTTTCCAGATGTACTCTAATGGTACAATCCTCAATTTCGATCGACGAATTAGGTAATCTCTCAACAACGGCGTTAACGTATTCCACAACAGCTGGTTTCCATTTCAAATTCTCAGAACTTAAAGTGTACCATTTATTTGAGTCATAAGTACGGACGAACCCACCATTCTCGGCGATTAATCCAACATTACTTACTTGACGACAACTTGCTGCTAAGTCACTTTTCCTCGAATACGACATCACGTAGACAACATTCTTAGAGTCTGAAGTTAAATTATTCAAGACATTATTTATCACTGGGATCTCAATAGTGCTCAATTTTGTTCCTTCATACTGTACCGTCGTGGCAAAATTTTCTAAATTGATCAATATAACTCTCTTTGCAGAATTGACATTGGCGTTATTATATTTGTCTTGGAAAATCTCCGTGGTTAAAGAATTAGGTATCTCCCTCGACAGTTGTGCATCCCATGACGACATGATCGAGTTAACACAATTTTTAACCCAATTATTAGAATCATTACGATACACGATATCATTCAAGATTTCCCAATTACGTAATTTCTCCTTCTCAGGTTGAGTCAATGCCAGTTCAAACAGTTCAGACATTTGCTTGATGTCCCAGGGGTTGATCAATATAGCACCATTTTTCAAAATTGAAGCGGAACCTGTGAACTCGGATAAGATCAATGGTGAGTGTTTCATGTAGGTGGAGACAATGAATTCATGACATGTTAAATTCATACCTTCTCTCATCGTGGATACTATAAATGTCTCAGCTTCTGTTAATAATGACAAGTATTGTTCGAAATCGATATCTTGATTCAAGAAGACAACAGGTTGTGCGATGGAGATATTGTTAGATTTGGAATTGATCCTATCGACGATGTTATAGATGTTGCTTTCTAATTCTTCATCTGGACTATTCGTTGGTAAGCAAATTTGAATCAAGATAACTTCATCCAACATCTCAGGATTCTTATTCAAGAATTTCTCATAAGCTAATAATTTTTGCTTAATACCTCTAATTCTATCAAGTTTATCTCTGGTGACGATTAATTTCTTGTTTGGCCATCTCTGTTTAATCAATTTTTGCCAATACTTAACCTCCGGTGAGGTGGTTAATTTTTCTTTCAAAGGTTTAGCATCAATACCTATTGGGATATGATTAATTAAAATTGTTCTGTTATCATACTTGATACCTTCATCTGTGAAATCACTTAATAATAACCTATTACAAGTTTGAACAAAGTGTCTCACGTATTCTTCACTTTGGAAACTTATAACGTTAGCACCTAACATACCCTCTAAAAGGTTAATACGTTGAGCAAAGCAACGGAAAACTTCAGAAGATGGGAATGCGACATGTAAGAACAATCCGATCTTGGCGTTAGGAAGTTTCTTTCTGATCAATTGAGGTAATAATAATAAATGATAATCATGAATCCAAATTACGTCACCCTCATGGTAAAGACTGATAATCTTCTCAGCAAACTGTTCATTCACGGCTTGATAATACGACCAAGAATTTTCTTCAAATACTTTAGAATTTGGATTATCAGGGATTTGATAATGTAAAGTTGGCCACAAAATTTGTTTACAGAAACTTTTATAATGACCTTGAAAAGTTATATCATCGATGAAAATTGTCTCTGAATGATGCTCGTTACGTAATTCGTCACTGATCTTCTCTCTTGTGGAATCTGGTACCTCGTCACTAGGCATACCACATGAACCGACCCAAATTTGATCCTGGGAGATAACGTCATTAGTCTTTGCTGTCTCGACGGCTTTAACTAAACTGATATTACCACGTCTCAGATCACAAACTTTAAAAGGGGCATTTTTGAAGAAATCTGATCTATTTGAGACGAATTGGTTCACGTCAGGATTAGATTCTCCACCATATGGAGCGACTTTATGTTGTGAATCGTATTCAGTACCGGAATCATCATCCATATCGTCATCTTCTTCAATACCACTATCATCGAAGACAGCTTCGTATGATTTAGAGACATTGTCACTCGATGAGAACCCGCTCTTTTGAGAAACTTTATGTAAACTCGATTTTGTACGTGCTGGTGGATTTCTTGGAGCTAAATTTGTTGCCGATTTAGTTCTCAGTATGACTTTCACGCTGGGAGTTTGTAATTCCATCTTTGTTGGTCCCACGACCGCTGAGGGGTTCATCACCGGTGGCGTTCTAGCCCTTGGCTGAATATACGTGGACGAGTTCAATGCCGACCTGAGCAATTGCGAGTACTGCTGAGATGCAAGGTTAGATTCGGATTCCTGTGGTGTGATGGTTCCGGAACTCATTTGACTCCCTGGAGCAGTAGGTGAACCTCTTAATTTCGGATGATGATAAAAGAAATCCTCGACAGAGGCTCTACTTAAATCATCTTCATTTAATAGAACATTTGTGGTGGAGTTATTAAGTGAAGAATAAAGCTCTGGTGATGCCAATTGCTGTTGCTGCTTTGCCATAGTTCTCAAAATAGAGACACTATCTGCCGTTGAGGCCTGCTTACTCAATGAAGGACGAGTCACTGTAGGCCTCGTAGGAGGTTGTAATATAACTGGTGTGGTGACATCTTGTTGTGTAGACGTAGGATTTTGCTTCAATATATTCTCATCGGCTTGAACTTCAAACTCTACAGTGTAGGGTAAGAAACTTTAATATGATATTAGTACTTCTGAGTCAGTATAAGACAATTGTAAATTAACTTACAGTGCAGCAACTATTAAAGTCATCTATGAGATCGACAATTGTGAAAACTTTAGTGATAGCTGGTAAACTATCCTATATCTCTTTATAAATAGGTTTTCCACTGTGTCTTTTTTTTTTCTAGGGAATTCTCAGTTGCTACATTTACATTTAGTTAAATACCACAAGTGATAAACTAGATGTACGATGCCCATTGTCATTTATCCACTGATGTTAAGGCTTTGCCGGATGTCGAGACCCGGGTAATTTGCAATTTGATGTCTACAAATCAATTCGATTTGGATTATGTATATAAATTGGGGGGAACAGTACCGAATGTTAATCCATGTTTTGGTATTCACCCCTGGTATTGTCATATGTTTACTTTGGATGGTGATATATCGAAGGAGGACCATTATAAAGAGATTATCCAAGGTATTGACATGGAATTGATCCAAGTGCTTCCTGATCCGATCTTAGTATCTGATTATCTATCAAAAATTGAATCATATATAAGGACATCAAAGGATACAGCGATGATTGGAGAGATTGGGTTAGATAAGATGTTCAAGATACCCAGGACTGGATTCTACGGTGATTATCACTTTACCAAAGTTGCTGCTCCAGGAGATGATAGTAAGAAATTGACTCCATACTACGTATCTATAAAGCATCAACAAGATATACTACATCTGTTCTTACAACTTTCAATCAAGTACAAGCGCCCTGTATCGCTCCATTGTGTCCGAGTCCATGGTTCATTACTCGACATAGTTAAGAAAACTCATCACGGGACTGGTATCCCAATAGCATTACATTCATATAGTGGATCAGTAGATCATGCAAAGAATTGGGTAAAGGTATTTGGTAAACTTGTATTTTTCAGTATATCCAAAGTGTTCAATATAGATAATAGTAAATATCAATCACTTATCGAGGTGATACCGTTGGATAACCTACTAATTGAGACTGATTTAGGTATAGATAATTATTCTCATGAAAGACACGTGAATGATTTAACAGATGTAGTGGACAGTTTATGTGAAATTAAAAAGATACCGAAACAGCAGATGTTGTCAGCATTACAACATAACTGGAACAGATTCATATACCCCTGAGAACTATATATAGCATCCATTGTATATAACAATATAGATAATACTATGTACAATACCACCCATAGTACACGACTCTTGTTTCGTGTCTTTTCTCCTTTTGTTGGTCGCTGTTTTTTGTCACAGATCAGAGATACAAGATCAAGGTATCAGATACACTGATTATACACTCTTTTCTAACTTTTATCCATTGAGTAGTCTTTGTTTGATACAGAGATAATCTATAAGATCAATTAGATAAATCTACACATATAAATATATACTATGGAAGACAAATATATTGGACTAGCATTAGCTATGTCATCATCATTAGCTATTGGTATTTCATTCATCGTCACTAAGAAAGGGTTAATGAATGCATCGAAATTGTCTGGTCGTAGCTCTGTCGAGGGGTACGAGTATTTGAAAAACCCCATCTGGTGGGCAGGTATGCTGACTATGGCAGTGGGTGAAGTTGCCAACTTCGCCGCATACACTTTTGCACCTGCTGTGTTGGTGACACCATTAGGTGCTTTATCTGTCATTATCGGTGCCGTGTTAGCTGCTATCTTCTTGAAAGAAGAGTTGGGCACGTTGGGTAGAATGGGGTGTGCTATCTGCTTATTAGGCTCTGTCATTATCGTGTTACATGCTCCTCCTGATAAGGATATTGAAACCGTGGATGAGATCTTGGGGTATGCTGCACATCCACTGTTTATGATTTACTGTTTCTTAGTACTGTGTTATTCGATATTGACTATATATAAGATAGTACCAAAATATGGTGATAAGAATCCAATGATTTATATATCAATTTGTTCAAGTGTTGGTTCCATTAGTGTTATGGCTATTAAGGCTTTTGGTATTGCTTTGAAATTAACGTTCTCAGGTCATAATCAATTCACTCATATCTCCACATATATCTTCATCATAGTAGTGGTTGTGTGTATATGTACTCAGATGACATATTTCAACAAGGCGTTGGATAGATTTGATACATCTATTGTTAATCCACTTTACTACGTGACATTCACCACTGCGACGTTATGTGCATCATTCATACTTTTCCGTGGTTTCAATACGACATCAGCTGTGAATATAATATCATTAATTTGTGGATTTTTAATTATATTTAGTGGTGTTTATTTATTAAATATTTCAAGAAAATCACCAAAGGGTGAACATTTATTTAGTAATAATAAAAATGGATTAGCTGATTTACCTGGTGTTGATAATGGAGTTGGTGCTTATCAAAATAGACAATCTGTTCAACTTAGAAGAAATTCAGATGTTGAAGAAAATTTAGAGTTAAGAAGATATGAAAGTTTTGAATTAAGTGATTAGAAGACAATACATAAATTTATCTTATAAAACTTAACAAATATATTATGATGTATATATATTCATAAAAATATTAAAGAAACCCTCTTCACTTCAATAGAAGTATATAAATAGCCAAATTAATTAAATGAGATTAAAGATCATCGATATCTAATTCATCATCATCTTCATCATCTTCATCACTATCAGCACCAAATTCGAAATTAACATCTTCATCATCTTCTTGACCGAATGCATCAGTTTCATTAATCTTTGCCGTTTCAGGTAATTCACCCATATTTTTCAATGTTCTTGCCTCATCTAAATTAAATTTATGAACAACATCACATTGATCATCTTGAAAATCTCTTAACGAAACTAAGATAATATCACCTTGTCCCATCCAAACTTTCTTTCTTAATTTACCTCTGATATGAGCCATTCTCTTGATACCATCGAAACATGTGGCCTCGACTCTACCGTTACCTAACATCTTGGAGATTTGAGCATATTCTTGTCCATCTTCTTTAGTGATTAATTCTCTCTTTTGACCAGCGTTATCATTCTTACCTCTTCTTCTATTTTTACCACCCTATTTTGTTAATAAATTAGTATATGAATCCAAATTTTTTGCCACTTCAAAGCAATCACCCATGTGAACCGCTCATCCTATTGATATGATTACTTACTTTTCCTTTTCCGTTCTTTGGCATCTTGGTTAATTTGATATCTTTAAATCTCTATTACACAGAATTTTCCATTTGAAAAATAAATTTTTTTCTCAACTCCAAATTTTGATATCTTGTGCACGACGTGTGTTTCATGATTTTATTAACTATAAATAACTATTCGGTTAACGCGTAATTTTACATGTTTATTAGGATAAAACAAATAGCTTTTTAATTGATCTAAATATGAAATTATCAAGTTTTAAAATACTTATATTATCATAAGATAATTGAGCAATTAATATAATATATATGAAAAAAATATAATTTTAAAAATTTTTAAAAAATAACATGTAAGAAAAGATAAAGATAAAGAGAGTTGATGAGATATTAATAATTAAATTTTAAATTATTTCTCATCTTGCCATTTAGCTGCAACCAGCAGAAGGATATCTTTGGATTCCATATCTGGGTTTGCATCTTTAATTGAAGCGAAATTTTCTTTAACAAATAAATTATATCTTGATGGTGGTCTTGTAACTTTATTTGCAATTGATGAACGATATTGATCATGTAATTCAGCCGATTGACTTTCATATATCTCCTTTTCGAACTCTGATAATTGTCTCCATTCTTCAGCGGCGGTTTTAATCATTTCTGGAGCTTTTAAACCTTTATATTTCCCTGTTTGTGTTTGTTCTTTGAAAAATAAGGCAAATGAAGTCAGTGGTTGTTTAACATAATTTGGATCAGTATCTCTCTTATACTTTCTCATTGCAGAGCGATATTTTTTCAATAATTCATGTCTTTCCAGTTCTGGAATTGCATTCCATCTTTCCTTTAACAGTGAACGAATTTCAGATTTCTTAGTTAAACCTAATTCTTGTTGAACAGCAGCGGCATTCTTCTTTGCAAATGATTCGAATGGTAAGAGTGGTTTAACAACATATTTGAATTCCAGATCTTTATTCTTATAAGCATCGAATTTCTCTTGATATAATTTAGTATATTGAGCTTTAATTGCTTCATCTTGTTTCCATTGAGCACCTAAGGCTGTCATAACTTGTTGAATATTCATTGTTGGATTTTGAGCTTTGAACTCCAGAGAATGATCATTGAAGAACAAAACCCATGGCTTCTTAGGCAGCTTGTAAGCGACTCTTAAAACGTTTGGAGTAGATGAAAATGATCTAACCGAATTGAACATTTTTTGATTTAATTTAATTATTTAAATGATATGATTACATTTGCTTAATGTTTATTTTTTAAATTTTGTTTACGCTCCTCGTCAGTTTCCCTTTTGGGACTCATTAATATCGCAGAACACGACTGTTATTTCAATAAAAAAATTATAAATTTCTTTGATCCCAGTTAAAAGAACAAGGGGGAAGATCAAGGGATAATTGTAAAAGGGGAATGGCTATAACACAATTGAAATGGCCTATATTGGGGGTTCTGATCCCTTCCATAATAATAGCTATCTTAGCTTATGGATCCCATATTGCCATATTTAGACATTATTTTACAACAAGGGGTCAAATCGTATTTGAAATGCTGGTCACTATGATTTGGTTGTCTTATTACCTTGCGATCATGACACCACCGGGTTCACCACCGCCGAATTTCCAATACGATGAAGGTCGCTTGGTGTGGTCCAAGTGGTGTAAGAAATGTGCCAATTATAAACCAGAAAGATGTCATCATTGTAAGTCATGTAAGACTTGTATCTTGAAGATGGATCATCATTGTCCTTGGACAATGAATTGTGTTGGATACGAGAATTTGCCACATTTCCTCAGGTTTCTCATCTGGGTCGAAGGTACCACTGGTTACGCGTTATATCAATTTAGTTTTAAAATTATTGAAATTTATCAAAATAGAAATTTACCTGCATATTTATTTAGCATTACAGAGTTATCATTTGTCATACTGTTCACATTACTTGATTTCTTAGTATTTTTCACTATCACAATACTACTAGGAAGAGTAATATCTAATCATTTCTTCTCAGGGATGACTCAAATAGAGATTTGGGAATATGAAAGATTAGAATCACAAATGAAATCAAAGAGACTTTGGAAACAAATTAATAAAAATTATTATCAATTATATGGTAAAAATTTAAAATTTGATAAATTAGTCTCTGCTAATAATCACGGCACAATAGAGATGGAAGATGATGAAGAGGATGAGTATGAATTAAGAGATTTACAACTGGAACCTGAATTAGAAATCAATGATATCCCAAGACAATTCACAGTAGACGACATAATATTCCCCTACGATATCTCAATATGGCAAAATATATATAACACCATAGGACCAATATATTTATTTTGGTGGCCATGGGCTAAGCCACCACACACGAAAGAACAAAATGGTATCGTGTTCCAAATTGATCCAGATTTTAAAGAATTAGATCAATTAAATTTACCTTGGCCACCTGATGGAGGTGATCAATTAGTACCCAGCTCTGCAGAAGTCGAATATATAAGCACGGTGCAAACTGGGATGCACAGCACCGCTAGAGTGAGAGTCATTGATCCAAGATTAAAATTGAAAAGAACTGAATGGTTTAACGATTTTGGTGAAAAATTAAGTGATTTTGGTGTTGATTTAGATGCAGAAGATGATGATGACACAACAACAACAACAATAGCACAATCTACAAGTTCATCACCACGTCAAATATAAGTACACTTTCTTTTGTTAAAAATACTAAAATTACATTTGTTATTTGAGAAATAAAAATAATAAACACAATAGCTATAAAGCAAATTAATGAATAAATGATGAATCGAATCAAAAAAAAATAAAGTTTTAAAAAACATTTCAAGTAATTAAATAAAATAAAATCATCTACTCTTTCATATCAATATCACCATCTGTTTGTTTTAATTGACTTGATTCTTCAATTTTCAGTGGTGGATTTTCATTTTGTACCTCACTTGTCTCACCTTCAGCGGTTTTATTACCATCTTCCTCTGCCGTGGTAGCAGCGGTGGTGGCAGCTGTTGTAGCATCGACAGTGCCTGGCTCGGTAACAGCATCTGTTGTGGTCATCGTAGCGTCTTCTTCTGGTTTTTCAGGTTCTTGTTTGAAATTGGCATACGCGGTTGGACCTTCATTGATTAACAGATCAAATTTGGATTGATTTGTAGCGATCTCAGATTCACTTAAATCCTTATTGAAACCGAATTCTCCATCTAATGCATTAGTCAATTTCTCTAATTTCTTTTCACTAGATTTAGATTTCTTTGTGCCATTGTAAACGCTGTTTCTTGAAAATTCATCAAATGAGTTAGCTTCAAAGAAAAGTTTATATGTATTCTTGTCAATTTTCACTTTCAATTGAGGATCAACGAATCCCTTGAGTTCTTCTTCCAGTTCCTCATCATCGATATCTTCCCTCAAGCTGTCTTTCAAGAATGGGATCGATAACTTGTTTGATGGGATGTTCTCTGTTGGATGTGCCATTATATATGTCGTGACATAATAATTATACTTAGATTCATCATCTTTAAATTCTTTCAAAGTCAAATCATCTAAATCAACAAATTGTACAATAACCTTATTAGAGACATCGTTAAACATGATTCTAAACATATGTTCATCAACTCCCATAAGTGATCTAACTTGCATACGGTACATGATTTGATCCTGTGCAGTTGTCGTTGTAGATGTTCTATCTTTCTCAAAAAGTAAGATCATCTCCGAGGTTCTATTATCAGACACTATGGAATGCATATGTTTAACTAAACCTTGGACAACTTTATCAATGGTGAAAAGCTTGTAGGCTCTATTTCTGTACCCTTCTCTCAAGGATTCTTCGAACCATTGATGCTCAATATCACCTTCGATTAACTTTGTAGATAATTTCAATACTTCGAGATAACTATCTTCACCTTTCATTGAGATACCCATATCTTCTAATTGATGAGAAATTAATCCTAAGTCCTTAGCGAATTGAGTCTCAGTTCTTGATGAGATATCCTTGTTGACTTCATCGTTCAAAGCTTTGATCTCTTCAAGTCTCTCGTATAAAGTTCTCAAGTATCTGAAAAATACATATACGGTGACATTGGAAAACATGTTATAATTGTGTCTTGGTGTAGTGGAGAAATCACCCATTGAGACTTCTTTGTAAGCGGATAAAGTGTCAATCCAGACTTGAGCAGCCTTAGTGACCTCTTCGGCAACTTCAGGTTCTTGCTCTTCTGGAACAGGTGTTGAGTTGATGGATTCTGGCGTGTCATCTCTCTTGTTCTTGGTTTGTTTACGGTTATTTCTTCTCAAGACATCCCTTAATAAATCGACATCACCGCGTCCACGTTTTTTCGAGATACCGTTACCCAAATGAGACTCCTCGATCTGTTCACTGCTGCTGTCATTAGAGACTTCTTCTGAATCCTTGGAGTTGTTCAGCAGTTCTGAGTTATCAGAATCGAAATCTCTCTTCGCCAAACCATCTTCGATATAATCTGGAGATAATGAGAAGAAAAGTGAAAGGAAAGTGGAAAGGAATTGCTTTAATCTTTCTTTATCATTACTTGAATAGGTGGAAGAGCTGTTCAAGAATATGGTGATCAATTTGGTGATATCGAGAATGATTTCGTAATCTTTGAAATCATATTCCAATTGTTCCTTTGGCTTTGGAGTCAATGGATGTAATCTCTTTTGAGTTTGTTCGATCTTTATAGTACTTATTTCAGAAATTAATTGTTTAGTAGTTAATAATTTCTTATCAGCTTGTTTGAAAGTCAAACCTAAATGATCTAAACTCTTCATGAAAACTTTTTGTTCCAATTCTCTCCATACTTTATTCCATTCTCTGTGTGATCTCTTCCATTCCTCGTCTTTTTGCTTTAATCTCTTAAGAACTATAGGAACCGCGATGGCTGGATTTTCATGTAAGGCGTCGATGACTTCGAAACCTCTATCCTTGTCATACACTTTCCTTATAACTTTCTTATAAATAGTAGTCGAAGTATGTCCTAAACCAGGTGGTAACTTGAATTGAGCTTTCTCTTCAGAAGTCATATTAGCTATTCTATTAGCAATAGTTTCCAAAGTTTGGATAGTTCTCAAATTAGCTTCCATATAATAATCATACTCGTGTCTTTCCTCCTCGGTTCTGAAAAGCATTTCCTCATATTGGTTCTTTCTATGAGCGATGAAACCTGAGTCTTCAGATGCCCAAGTTGGATGTCCAACCCATTCATCATTCAACACTTCCCAACACATCTCGTCTCTTCCTGAGCAAGGCATGAAAGTCTCGGCTTTTGGTAATAATCTATACGATGAACCGCAAGCTTTACATAATGATAATTCTAATTGATGTTTCTTGAAAGTGATATTTTCAATATGCATTGGTTTACCCTCGTATCCGACAAAATTCTTAAACCAGTCGAATAATTCTTTGAATGGGCCAATGAAACCTTCGACTCTTTCAAGAAGTGTTTCCTTATCAATAATATCCTGAGAATACAAATTGATCATCTTTAAAAATTCATTATAAACTTGCTTATTACCAATTGTCTTCTTAACTTTATCGAAGAATCCAATCTCCTCTGATAATGAAGACGAAGGTGGGAATTGATTATCTTGTAAGATTTCATTAGCTTGTTGTGCTAATTCCTTCTTAGATTTTCTACCAGTTGGAGGACCACGCAAATCCGAGATTGGGATTTCACTATTGATACTATTATTCTTCTTCTTTCTTTCTTTCACTCCAGGTGGGGCACCAGCCAAACTACCTGCAGATGGAGGTTGGAAATTCCCAAGTGGAGGTAATGAGTTCTTAGAAGTAGGAGGTCTATAGTAATCTGGAGGAAGATGTTGTTGTTGCTGCTGCAGTTGTTGTGGCATTTGAGGTAACAATGACAGTTGTCTATCAGCCTGTGATGAAGTATCTGGTAAGAATTGCTTGAAATCGTCCAATAAATCTGGTGCATCTTGAAATAACGCAGTTACTTGATGATACACTTCAGTGATTGGCTTTTGTTCTCTTTGATAAGTTTGTAAAATTTCTAAGAAATGTTTATAAATATCAGGTTGATTAGCAAATCTTGTCTTAATCTTATTAACATAACTTATAGCATGATTAAATTCAATTGGACTATTAGCATTACCTGGAGCGCCAACCAATGCTGTATTGAGTTGTGGAGGACCTGGTTGTTGTCCAAGTATAGGTTTATGATCTTGTGGAATATATTGTTGACTATATGGATTAACAGGTGGCTGATCATGAGGCTGAACTGGCTCTGATTGTCCCCACTGTCTTTGATCATAATCAACTACTGCCTCTGGTCTGGCAGTAGTGCCCATTGGAGTAGTCACAATAATTGGGTTAGGATCTGAAGGATCTGACGAACATTCGATACTGTAACCTGGGGGTAAAAAGGTATTAAAACCTTGTATAAGATTTGGATGACCTCTAAATAAAGTTGATACTCTGTCAATAACGCCTGGTGTATCGATACTAAAGTGGAAAATGGAAAAGTTAGTACATCTTGTATCAAAAACGTCAAATCCGTAAGAGAGAAAGAAAAAAAGAGTTACCCTACTTTCAAGATAACATTTCTCGGTGTCAAAACACCGAGCTCATTTCTCACTATCGGATATGGTCATCGATGGGTTAAATAGCAATAAATGATAACTTACGTTTGACTTTTAAAATCTTTCATGATATCTAAGAATAAATTGTAAACATCAGGTTGACTCAGAAATTGATTTTTAACTTGATCTAAATATGATAATGCATCTTTAACGTTTAACGGCTTATAATTGGACGAAACCGATGGAACACCAACCAGTGTCTTTGGTGGCATTGAATTATCTGTGTGAGGTGGCATACCTGGCTCACCTGCACCTGGAGGACCTTGGTTGGGTTGTTGAGGTGTAGGAAGTTGTTGTGGTCTTTGTTGTGGTGGTAAGGCGTGTTGTGGTAAATTAGGAGAAGCAGAACCGATCTGTGGCTGAGGGGGCAGCTGATCCTTATAAAGGTATATGTTAGTTTTTCAAATGATCAATCAATTATAGAAATGATATATAACTTACTCTATGTGTATTATTTTGATTATTAATTGGTGACATATTAAATCCTGTTCCATTATCATGAGAGCCACTTAACCCAGGAAGCGAGGGTAAAAAATATTGACCTAATTAAAGTTAGTAAAAAAGCCTTGTAGAATCTTTGAGATAACATTTATGATGACTTACCATTTTCTAAGCTTGATGGTGGGGGTAAAACTGGTGGATTCAGTTGGCGTCTGTTAAATATTGCTAGTTAGTATAATCAATCTGTAAATGAGAATATTAACGCTGTTTATACATACGGAAATGTGGATTGCATTCCAGGTCTATTATCCTGATTGATATTGCTATCCTGTCCCTCAGGACCCTTCCATTCGCTATTTTGCATAATCTGATCTAATTTTTGTAAAAATTAAACAAAGTTCATAAACAAGGTAACAGTTTCAAAATCTCACCTCGATAGGAAAAAAAATATAAAAAGTGATGATTAAAAAAGTTGATAAAGGAACTTGTCGAGTGTAAGAGAATAAGATTGAAATACTTGAATATATTGAACAAATGGCAATCTTAATTAGAAGGATTAAACGATGGGTGAGAAAAATGTATTTGTTAATATTTTAATCTGTGTGTGTGATTAGCACTGGAGAGAGGAAAAAACCTGAAAACGTCTACAATTGAAAAAAACTCACCAGGGCCGGGTAACATTAATTGTCTCTGGCGCGCTCCCCTTCTCTGGGGCTGTACATAATTACTGTATTAGTCTTTTGATCTTAGACACGACTTTCAGTGGAGAGAAAAACTCAGAGATAAAGTCAGAGAAGAGTGTTCTAAAGGTGTTGATTTGCAATTAGATATCATAAACATATCAAATCAGTTATATAGATACTTTAATAGCTCAAATGAATGCTCCAGATAGATTCGAGTTATTTATCCTTCCGGATGGCGTGCCTAAGTATGTTCTATATCAATTTATCTCCATTTTTATACATTTTATATTTACTAACGAATTATTATCAACAGGTTGAATATATCACCAGATCCAAGGGTACCAAATTGTATATTGATCAAATTTGAAAGAGAAGATCATACGTTGGCAAATGTGCTCAGGCAGCAGTTGATTAATGATCCAAGAGTAATTTTTGTGGCTTATAAAGTTGAACATCCTTTATTTTCAAATTTTATGATGAGAATACAAACTGAAGAAGGTTATAAACCTAGAGATGCTTTAAGAAATGCTTGTACAGAATTAATTAATTCATTAGGTGATTTATCAAAGAAGTTCGAACAAGAATGGCAAATTAAAGCATTGGTGGAAAATAATGATGATGACGATGATGACGATGATGAAGGTGGATTTTTCAGGTAATCATTTTAAAAATGATCATACCTTTGTAAAATAAAAAGACAAATTCAATATTTGTATAAAAGTTAATTCAATCAATTACATGTATTATTTACAAAGAATTTTGGTATATTTTTCTTTTCTATATGATAAAAGTTAAAGCGATAAAAGAGCTATTATAAATCAGAACTAAATTAAAAATAAAAATAAAGATAAAAAATTATTAATTAAAAAAAAGCAGTCAAGTAATGGTATGGTTATTTTACTGGCCATAATCATGATAATTTTGCTTATAGCAAAATTTAAAAGTGGGTAATATTAGTTAAAAAGATTATAATAATTTCTCTAAACTTTTCTTCATAACTTGAAATTTTGTTTCAAAAGTTTCATCATTAAATCCACCTTCAAGCAGTTCAATTATTGGAAGTGTTGTAACTTGTTTGGAAGAATCAATATGTGTTATTGATGAACCTTTTATAATATATTTATGATGATCTTTAAAATTCCATTGAAATGCATCATTTGATAAATGAAACATAACAAATTGATCATTTCTTTGATAAAATTTCATATAAATAATTTCATTTGTCATATTTAAACTTCTACCACCTGATGATAAATTTGCTTGCATATAATTTTCAAAAAATCGTAATATATCAACACTATTTTTCAAAATTGATGGTACAGAATCTTCAGAATGTTTTCTTATAACTCCATTTCTAACGTAATCAATGTTTTGTGAATCATTGCCAACTCTTAATATTGAGTCTCCATTATTAAATAATACACCAATGGTCTTGGTACTTAATTCAAAAGCGAAACCATGTTTATTACTATAATCAACCCATTTAGTAATGATAACAGGAGGTTCAACTACCATCTCAACGTATTCACCACTCTCACATCTTTGAATTGTTTGAAGTACATCAAATATCACTTTTTGTGATGACAGTTCCGTGGTTCTCTTAATTTCTTTATATTTATTTTTAGTATTATTTGGGGATAATGATGTAGGTAAAAGTTTTTCTCTATTAAGTTGCATTAATTCTTGTTGTTTTAAGAGCTCAACAGGAGTTTGCTTTTGATCATTAATACCTGCTTTTAATTTAGAAGATCTGAAATTAATTAAAGATTCTTCTTTGGTAAGATTTGAGAAATCTGGAGCACGTCTCAATGTTTCCAATGTTAAACGTTTTGGGAATGCTCCGATCTTGAACCAATCATGTTCCAAGATTTCATCTAATGATGGTCTTTGTAATGGGTTAGTTGCCAAGATGGATGTTATTAATGATCTTGCCTCATCAGATATTGGATATTTTTCAGTTGATGGGAAACTATAATCATTTTGTTTAATTCTTTCATAAATGACTTGAACGTCTTTAGATTGAAATGGTGGTTTACCACATAATAATGCATACATCATAATTCCAATGGCCCATACATCAACTTCAAATGAATGTCCTGTGTTTTTACCACCTAAGACTTCAGGAGCAATATAATTTGGTGTACCACAAATTGTATATTTTCTTGAAGTATTTGGCGCTAATACTGAAGCTAAACCAAAATCACCAATTTTCAATTCCATTTCAGGGTCAAAGAAGATATTACCTAATTTCAAATCTCTATGAATAACTCTTCTTGAATGTAAATATTTAATAGCACCAATTATTTGTACCATAAAATATCTAACTTCAGGTTCAGTTAATGATTTTCTAGCCTTTAATAATTCCATTAAACTTCCATTTGGACAAATTTCCAATAAGATATAAACGTTAACATCATCTTCGAAACAATCTGTGAACTCAACTATATTCGCATGTGACATACTTTTATGTATCTTGATCTCTGATAATAATTTTGTCTTTGTCTTTTCATTTTTAATTGATGCCTTAGCAACAGTCTTAGCAGCGTATATTTCACCAGTTTCATCTTTCATTTGGAAACAACGAGCAAACCCACCTTCACCAAGAAACAACCCACGGTGATATCCTCTTCCCGCCCTTGTCCTTACAATTGATGGAGGTGTTTTACATAAAGCTGATAATTTTTCCTTCTTCTTTTTGGAACCTTTGGAGACAGGTTTGATGGGAGTTTGAAGTTGAACTCCAACACCCATATTCTGTCTCTTATTCAAATCTGAGGGTTGTAATGGTTTTAATGACATAGTGAGAAATCCAGTAACCGAAGTGGTTGATCTTGAATCTTTTTCTTGTTAACTATTTGAAAGGGGAAGCTCTAATTAGAACCAATTATAATTGAAATGTCGACAAATTCAATGAATTGGACAATTTGAAGACGTTAGACACAACGAGAGCTGAAGTCAATCTTCGAAATATGCTTGAGATAAACCTACACAATTAACTATCAAATGGGACAGATTACAATACTTAAAGGATCTGAATATTTTGCTTTGTCAAAATAAAGCAAAAAAAATTCTAATGAAAACATGTTTACAACTTTCCCCATTAAGTAATTTGCTGGCACGTATGGCAGAAGCCTTCTTAAACTTCCACAAGCAGTAAACTAACAATACAGGGTTCATGATCCAACTTCTTATTTGCTGATAAGGATGCCAGCGATGATGTCGTTTGGTGCTTAGAAACCTTGTGTTTGAAATTGCTTAATATTCTTATGTTTATTTCAATATTGTATTGTAAGTAATTTAGTGATTTCCCTTTTGGGGATTTTTCAACAGCCCCAGTTCTAGGTTTTCTCATTTACTCACTTCTGTTAACTATGTAGGGTATGGTATACTACACCAGGATCTTATGTATGTACTTGAGAGACTCTTTGACTATAATAAATGCTCAGAGCTATATCATTTAGGTAGGCTAATAGAATCACAAAACTACATTAACATATTAATTATCAATCTCAAACCTTAACAATTTCAATTAGAAAACCTAATAATGAACATTATACAATAATAATGGAAAGTAACACATTTCCCCTTTTAATGAGAAAACTTAAATAGTATATCTTATAATCCCATTCATTTTGACACATAATTCTTTGCTTAGAATCTACCACCTCTAAATCCACCTCTTGATCCACCTCTGGCACCACCACGAGGACCACCTCTAGATCCACCGAATCCACCACGGGATCCTCCACGAGATGAGCTGAAACCACCTCTAGAGCCACCACGGCCACCGAATCCACCTCTTGATCCACCACGACCGCCAAATCCTCCACGAGAACCACCACGGCCACCGAAACCACCTCTACCTCCACCTGGAGTCTTCTTCTTCTTTGGTTTTGGACCTACTTCCTTTGGTTTAGGTAAGAATCTTTCCAATGGTAATAATTTATCTGGACTAATATAAAATTTATCACCTTCTTTAAAAGATTTTGCAACAACACCTTCCGAAGGTTTAATAGTGAAAAATACTTCATTTAATGGACCTAAGATTTCATCAACTTTACCAACTTGAGTCTTGTTCTCTAAGAAAATTGGAGCGTTAAAATATGGAACTTTTGTATTAATAGAAGTACAAACAATATCACCTTCACATGAATGTAAAAATGTACCCATTTCTTGTACGACATCAGGTGGACCCATAGGAGCCGATGTCCTTCCACCGAAACCTCCACGGGAGCCGCCTCTGCCACCTCTGAAACCACCTCTACCTCTGTTCATTATGATATGCTAGTATATGTGTGGTATATGATTTAAGAGATATCAATCTTTCTATCTATCTAACTAACTTTTTTCACAAAAAAAAAAAATTTTCTCAATTAAAGATGAGACGTGAATGAAATATCAATTATGCTGAATTGAGCGGTACGATGTAAGAATTATACAGATATTTCACTAATATTATATAAGAGATACTGATACACGATTTACTTACATAAAGATTATAATAACACAATTGAATAAGACATATATTTTATCAAACAGATTAAAAGAAATACATATACATTTAATACAGAAAAAACAATAAAATAAAAAACAAATTATTCACATCAAGCATTGTCTAATAAATGATTAGTTGCATTTTCCAAATTCCAATTATTCTTATTCAAAGCTTCAATAGCTGCTTGCTCAGTGAACCCCATTCCTGTTAACTCTTTAATGGCCAATTCTTGCAGTTGTGAGCTTTGGTGAGACCCGATAACTGGAACGATTTGTGGATGTGCCATGGCAACACTCACTGGGATCAGTTGTTCTTGTTGACCCTGGTTGAAGTTGGCAGTGGAACTATTACCGAATCCTTCGAATAATTGTTCCCATTCTTCGTTATTAGTCTCTGTTGTGCTTGGCTCTAAATCTCCAAATGAGTTGAAAAGATCATTTTGAGATCCAGTGGCAGCAGCGGTGACTGCGGAATCGGAAAATCCTTGATCGAATGCGGTATCGGCACTATCTTCAAATGCAGAGACCAGTTGACCTTCAGGCAGAGCTTCTTCTAAATCGGCAAATTCATCGAATGCATCATTACCGCCAGCTGGTTCATCGACAGCAGGATTCAAATCTGCGAATTCGTCAATTGGTTGTTCTGGCATAGTGTCCAATGCATCATCGTATCTACCATCGTCATCAGTGGATTTGGAAACAGAGATATTGTTGGTATCATGGAAACTATCATTGTCATCATCTGAAGAGTCACTTTCATCATAGTCCAATTCCTTAATAGGTGGGAACTCTTCAGTTGGAGTCTCCTTCACCGTTGGTGGTGGGGTCTCAAACTCTACAGATTTTGGTTGACTTGGAGATGCGATGAATGCACCTGGGATCATTGACACTTCTGGCTCGACATCCAAGCTCTGATCATCAACAGGGGTTGGCTCCTGTGGCTTAATGGTCAAATCACTAGATGAAGGACCATCTTGTTGGCTGAAAACAGTGTTATCGGCCAATTGTTCATTAGTGTCTTTTCTTTGAATAGTAGTAGCGTCATCATTTTCAGCTTCAACCAATTCAAAAGATTCACCAGTTGAGGAAGTCTGAGAAGTACCTTGTACATCGGTGTCCAACTGATTGACGAAATCCTGTGAGGTTTGCTCATTATGAGGATGCATCTGATTGGAAATGGTAGCTGTTGGTGTAGCGACTTCCTCCTCGACAGAAGATGGTGAAGCTGGTTCAGAGACGTTGTCTTCACCTCTAACGGACATGGAAGGATTGTTCAGAACACTAGATGACGTAGAGTGAGGTCTTGCCAATGGCAAATTGAAGTTCTGGTATTGTTGAGTGTATTGAATATCAGAACCGGCAACTGAACTAGCTGGAGTCTCAGTGGTGTTTTTAACGCTTGAAGCAGCACGAGTGTTAGACTCGGTGGAGCCAACGCTTGGAGCTTGTAATTCCAGTGCGGTGTCTGGAATATCTTGCAATTCTCTTGTAGCGTCAACAGGTTCATCACTTTGTTGATATTGCAGATGTTGCTCTTCAAGATCTTTCTTCTGTTGTGTGTGGTAATCAATTCTTGATTGAGTTCCCTTCAACAGAGATTTGGTCATTGAAACCGTGGCAGCAGCAGCTGAGATCGCAGCGGTTAACATTGGGATTTCAGCTTTCAAAGATTCAAGCTTACTTTTAGCCGAGGCATGTTCATCTTCGATACTAGAAACTTCCTTATTAGATTTTTCAAGTTCAGATCTAAGTGACATATTCTTGGATTCTAAGACATTGACTTGTTGTTGTGTGACACTTAACATACTTGCAGATTGTTTCTGCTGTTGAACAATTTGTTCATGTTGATTTTTCAATTCGATGTTTTCAGCGTTCATAATACCCAATTTCTCTTTCAACGTCTCGATCTCCTTTTGAGATTCCTCGTATTGAACTTGCATCAGTTGCAATTGAGTCTGAGTAGCATGGTAATTAGCCTCAGTCAATGCAGTTTCTTTTTTCAAAGCTTCAGTTTCCTGTTTAGATTGCAGTAAGACTGATTCCACTTCTTGCACTTGCTTGACTTCTTGATCATACAATGCTCGAAGCTTTGTCAATTTGCTTTCGATATCTTTCTTCAACAACAAGATTCTGTTCAATTCACCACTGGCTCTTTCACGCTTATCATTTAATTGTGTAGTCTGCGTGGTCAATGAATTGATTTGATTAGAAATGTTGGCAATATCTGTGGTGGCCAGAGATAATTGACCTGAAACTTCTGAATCAGCAAGCAAATCAGTGTTTGTAGAGGCTGTTGGAGCTCTTTGAGGAACCAGATTTGCCTGTGTAGAGAAATTGCTAGTTTGAGCAGGTTGAGATGTGAATGTAGGTTGTTGTTGTGGTTGTTGCGGTTGCTGTTGTTGACCACTGAAACCTCTTAAGGCATCGTAATTAGTTCCTGTTGGGGCTGAAGTAAGATTATCTCCAGTGAAACTTGGTTTTTGTTCACGAGCTGGGATAGTAGGTCTACTACTGAATGCTCTTTGAGGTTCAGCAGAGATAGGACCATCATCTTCGTCTTCACTTTCTTCTAATAATGAAGGAGGTTCAGCTCTAAGTTCTTTTTGTTGCTCAGACAGCATTTGTTGTCCAAAACTAGAAGATGGTACAAATGGAGCTCTTGAACCGGTCAGTGAAGAGTGTAATGTTGGTTTGGAAGTAAGTGTAGTTGCCTTTGGAACCGTTGGGGTGACCACCGGGGAAGTGAACAAGTCGTTCAACGATACCAAATCGTTGATCGATGATTGTGTCTTGAATTGTGGTGGTTGAGCAGCGGCAGGGTTATGAGTTACTGAAGCGTTTCTTTGTGTTGGTGAAGCGACAGTTTGTGCTGCAGATTGAATTAAACTTTCTGGAACGACGTTAGGTAAGTCGCCACCTGCTAATTTTCTATTCACGAGATACAAAGCGATATTAAATTCTCTCTTTGTGAATTCACCAGAATTCTCAACATCTGCCAAATCCCAAATAGTACCCAAGGTTTCTTGAGGAAGATTTGAAGTCATTAAGAATTGGGCAACTTCATTAGGTGACAAAGTTCCCTTCTTGCTCTTATCTAAATTATCAAAAATCGATTCTGATTGTTGCTTTTGACTTGCCGATACAACCCAATCAGATGGAGGTGGACTTGTCGTATGTGAGCCACTCAATCTATTTTGAGAAGATGATCTTTCTTGTATAGAGCTAGTTCTATGAGGTGGTACAGCCAGTGGCACTTTTTTCAGTTGTGTTGCCGGGGCGGTAGCGGCGATATCCCAAATGGCGTTAGGTACAAATTGTGGAACTTGTTTCATGGTACCACCAATAATACTTTGAATAAGATACATAGCTATGATGAATTCTTGTTGTGACAAATCACCACTTTGTTCTCTATCTACAACGTTCCATATTTGACCCAATGCAGTAGTTGGTAAATTTGCCTTCATGAAAATTGATTTAGCATGATCACCATCTAAATTACCACCTTGAGCGGTTCTTTGAAATAATTGTGAAAATTTAGCAACATCCAGTGAAGTCAATGGAGGGAAGATAGGTCCCGTGGCTTGGAATGAACTCAGTCTTGAACTTTGAGCACCAGATAGTTGTCTATTAATTGGAGCCTGAGCATGATTAGAACCGTTTAAGTTTGCCAAAGGTCCACTAATGTTCATCAACTCCACAGAAGGACGACCACCATTTTGACAATGGCCGATCAATCTTAATGAAACGAAGAAGGCAAATTCTGTTAAGAATCCATTACCTTCTCTATCGGCTAATTGCCATATTTCACGTAATAATGTAGTTGAAAGGCCTGATCTTTCAAAGATAGGTCTAGCGATTTCACCAGTGACGATACCTAAGCTCTCCTTATCAAGACTCTTGAATAAGGAGCCATAAGCTGATTTCTCTTCTACTGTGAATGGTTGACGTAATATTGCTATATAACATGCATATCAGTTAGTAAATGTTTATATATTAATAAACTAGCAATTCCATTGCTATATGACATTTCAAGTTCTACTTACGTTGATGTTGAGACATTATCCTTTATATATATATTACCAGATCAATTGAGATCACTTATTTGCAAATGTAATTGAAGTTAAAAATGATTACCGATCTTATTCAATCTTACAAAAAGGTTAATTTTAAGTCTGGTTAGTCAATATCAATAATAATGCCAATGAACAATAGCAATGAATTTTAGATGAAACAAAACTAATAGCAGTGCAGTGAGCCAAGATAGCAAAATGGGATTGATTGATTGCTTGATGTAAATTGAACTGCTTATAATTGAACTTGAATCAAATTGAATGGTTTATTCCGGTTAGATTTTTCCCTTGCTTAAATTAAAAATGTGTTTCTTCCAATTTACTTTTTTTTTCTCTCGTTCTTTTTTTTCTGTTTGAGTATTGCGGTTTTTGTTTGTTATTAAAGGATTGTATTTTGTAACACACACATTTTTTTTTATTTTTTTTTCTTTCTCCGTTGTTACAAAATACAGTTACAAAAGGGAGAGAATTGAACAAGTATAGTAGATGTGTGTGACACCATCTGCATCATGTTCTCCTTCGATTACAAAATAAGGGTCAGGAAATGGGTGTTGCTACGTATGTGTATTCTATATGAGTCAATTGCCGGATTTCCACTAACAATATAGCTCTTCATATATAGTCCTTATCATGTCTTGTTTGTTGGCAGGATACCTTGGATTTGGTAACTTGTCTCTACCGAATGATAAATTGATTCATTTTGTTGTGTTCTTCATCTTGACCACGTTATTCTATTGGACCATAGAAGTCCCTAATAGGAAACTGTTAAGGATCATTGTGCTTGTCATTTGTGTGGTAATTGCCGGTATAGGTAGTGAATTTATACAAAGCGTGGTCAATCCGATGAGAATGTTTGATTCTGGTGATATCTTCTGCAATGAAGCTGGTTCTATCTTTGCGTTGATCATCAGCGACTTCTGTAATAAGAGAATGGGCAGACTGAGACGTGGTAGTAGACTGACAAGGTTTAATGCTGAATATGAATTACAATACGATAATTATGAAACTACAGAGGACGGGACCAATAGTAGTAGTAGCGCATATGAATACGATGATGATGCGGATCTTGGCTTAGATGGACCTTCTACTCCAGAACCTACCAGTGATGATCAAGACCCGCAATGATATATACACACACTCTCTCTCTATCTCTCTCTTTTTTAAAAATATATATATACTTATATAGATTTATATCAAGTTAAAAGAGATCATTATTATTGTGATTTGTATGTAAATTGACAGGATAATTCTTTTTTTTCTTAGTGTCAGCTCATCTTGTCTCTCTTTGTTTTTTCTTCAATAACGCGCGCTGTCTTTGGGGAGCTTTTTCCTCTTAATTCTTATTCTCTTCAAAATCGAGAAAATTTTTGGATCTTTACAAGCAAAGTAAACACCGGTATTTATCGTTTGCTAGACAATAGTGTGATTCATTCTTTAGTAATATAAGATGAGTTCTAGTGATTCGGATAGTGAAACTACTGGACTTTCACAACTTAAGAGACCTAGAAATGGGAAGATAAAGTTGGATTCTGATGATGAAGACGATTTACCCTTGTCCAAATTAAGTCAGTCTAATAATACTTCACCTCAATCAGATTCTGATGATGATACACCTCTTGTTAAGAAGAGGCGAATAACTAATACAAAGAAGACCACAAAGGCTAAGAAAACTTCTCCTACAACGCGTGCTAAACCTACAAAGACAACAACAATAACAACAAAAGCTAAAGCCAAAGTGACAAAACCAGTAAAGAAACTGACTTCTAAGAAACTGACACCTGATGTGAAAGATGAAGATGATGAAAAAGCTAAAATTGAAGAAGAGGAAGAAGAGAAATATAAATGGTGGGAAGCAGAAGATTTAGATGGTGAAATTAAATGGGAGACCCTTGAACATAATGGTGTTATATTCCCTCCTGAATATGAACCATTACCTTCTAAAGTGAAATTGATCTACGATGGTAAGCCAGTGAATTTACCTAAAGATGCAGAGGAAGTTGCAGGATTCTATGGTGCGATGTTAGAGACAGATCATGCCAAAAATCCAGTTTTCCAGAAAAATTTCTTCAAAGATTTTTTACAAGTATTGAAAGATTCAGGTGGTTGTCCAGATGCAGATATTGTAGATTTCGATAAATGTGATTTCTCTAAGATTTATGATCATTATCAAAAGGAAAGAGAGGCTAAAAAGCTGTTAACCTCACTGGAGAAGAAACTGATTAAGCTGGAGAAAGATGCTTTCGAGGAAAAATACAAGACATGTTTACTCAACGGTAGAACCGAACTGATTGGTAATTTCAGAATTGAACCTCCTGGGTTATTCAGAGGTCGTGGTGCTCATCCCAAAACTGGTAAACTTAAGAGAAGAGTCCAACCTGAAGATGTTGTCTTAAATTTGGGTGTCGGGGCCCCTGAACCACCTGCCCCTGAGGGACATCATTGGGGTGAAATCAGACATGATAACACTGTGGCATGGTTAGCTATGTGGAGAGAGAATATCTCCAATAGTGTCAAATATGTTAGATTTGCCGCGTCATCTTCATTGAAGGGTATGAGTGATTTTAAGAAATTTGAAAAAGCAAGAGAATTGAAATTTCATATTCAAAAAATTAGAAGTGATTATCAAAAAGATTTGAAATCTAATGTTATGCTGGATAGACAAAGAGCCACTGCAACGTATCTTATTGATGTGTTTGCCTTAAGAGCCGGTGGTGAAAAAAGTGAAGAAGAAGCCGATACCGTTGGTTGTTGTTCATTACGTTATGAACATGTCTCATTGACACCACCTAATAAAGTTGTATTTGATTTCTTAGGTAAAGATTCTATTAGATTTTATCAAGAAGTCGATGTTGATACTCAAGTTTTCAAAAATTTAAGAATCTTTAAGAAGAGTCCGAAGAAACCAGGAGATGATTTATTTGATAGATTAGATCCATCTATATTAAATAAACATTTCCAAAATTATATGCCCGGATTAACCGCTAAGGTGTTCCGTACATATAATGCATCTAAAACTATGCAAGATCAATTAGATTTGATTCCTAATGAAGGTACAGTGAATGAAAAAGTTGTTAAATTTAATGCTGCTAATAGAGCAGTTGCCATCTTGTGTAACCATCAACGTACCGTGGCTAAAGGGCATGAAGTTGGTGTGGCAAAGATTCAAGATAAGATCAAGGAGATGATATGGCAGAAGATCAGACTTAAGAAGATGATGATTCAATTAGATCCAAAATTGAAGAAAAAGAAGACTGAATATTTTGAAGAATTAGATGATTTAACTAAAGAAGAAGAGGAAACTATTCATGTCAATGTTATAACAAGAGAAAGGGAAAAATATAAGAAGAAATTTGAAAGGGAGAATGAAAAATTAAAAGCTGAAAAGAAACCATTGTTGACCAAAGCTGATTTAAAACAATGGTTAGATAAAGTCACTGAATTAGAGAAACAGTATAAGAAAGAACTGAAAACTGGAAAACCTGAAGTCAAGAATGGCTCAACAGTTGAAAAATTAGAGCAACAAGTGGAGAAATTAGAGCAAAGAATTAATAATACCACATTACAATTAAAGGACAAAGAAGATAACTCTCAAGTGGCACTAGGAACTTCAAAGATGAATTATATTGATCCAAGATTAACTGTTGTATTTGCAAAGAAATATAATGTACCAATTGAAAAATTATTTACAAAGACATTAAGAGAGAAATTCCATTGGGCTATTGAGAGTGCAGATAAAGATTGGAAATTTTAAATAGTGATAATAAATTAAAACTTCTAATAATAAATCTTAATACGGCGTGTAAATGCATTACACAAAAACGCCAATAAATTTTATTATAAGACACGTTCTGTATGAGAATCTATTACCTTTTATTAATTAGATATAACAAGTATTTGATCTCATATCCTATTACAACACTATCACATCCTATCTAATCCAATTCATTCACTCACACATACTCATCTCTTCCCATTATACTCGTGTATTGCTCTCTTTGTTTGTTTGTTTGTTTTCCTTTCAGATTTCACAGGGAAAAAAAAATTTAAAAAGTTTCGCGTTCCTTTGCAGTAGAAATAGAGATACATACAAACAGGGGTGTCCTTATTTCTTGTCTCCTTACTCTAGATGCATCACCAACTATGTAGTCCTTTATATATCATGGACCTCGATTCCAGTTATCTTCTCTATACAACGTAGAACACGCAGTGTCAAGTATCATAGATGGACCATAAACTAATCCAATTCATATCACTGTTATTGCTCGTACTGCGGATACTGGCAGTTGCTAGTCTGGCTAGTGAACTGCTTCCCTCGTTAGTCACCACCACTGCTAGTTCCACCGTGGAGAGTTCGCAGCTGGCAAGTTCCACTCATCATGCTTCATCTACTGAGCTGTCCTCGGTGTCCTTGATCGTATCGTCATCATCGATAGTCATCAGTTCTGGAAGTTCTAAAAGCACTATCGTTTCCAAGAGCACATCGACAAAATCAATGCCTTCGTTCTCGTCCACTGCATCATCTTCATCTTCGTCATCTTCAAGTACCAGTTACACTTTCGAAGCATCTATCCCCTCAGCAGATATCAAGAATCCATATATCTCCAACTCTAATGCTACAAACGGTACCGTGTTCATCTCAGTTGGTGCCGCCTTGGGTGCATTGTTTCTTGGATTCTTTGGATTCCTCTCCTTGTCCATCTTAATTCCAAGAATGAGACAAAGCAGTGATACTAATGATCTCTTTGAAGACTACGAGGAGAAAAATTTCCCATATGATCCATCAATATTTGGTAACGTTAGAAGTCATGATGGAAGTGCATTCTTAGATTTTGACTCGAAATCAATACTGAAAGCCGGTGTCACGTCAATTTCCTCATCGAGTGGTGAATCCAGTAATGGATCCTCGAGCGTGTTATTACTGTCTGAACCATTTGGTATGAACACTCCACAACAACAACAGGGTAGATCATTAAGGAACGCGCTTTGGCATGGTAATGGAAGTCAACTGGCACTTTTCAATGGTGCCACTGCATCAGCTATGACTAGCAATAACAATAACAATAATAACAGAAAATCAAGAGTGCTATCAATGTATATTTCACCACTAGAACAAGCAATGAATCAATCACAACTCGGTTTACAACCACCTGCATCGTCATTTGATCCAAGTCACTCATCATTGAGCAACTGGGGAATCGGTACCCCTACATCATTAAGTGGTGTATCGTTCCCATCCTCGACTCCACGTGACGTCTCGCCATTGTTGCCCGTAGAGGATATGAGAACGCATACGAGACGACTGTCAGGGATGGATATGTACGATATACTGGGACAAGATCCAACTGTGGAGAAGAAGAAGATCAGACCTCCTTCGATGTATTTGAATGAGTTGATGGACGCGTCAGTGGATGATCAAATTGATCTTACAAAAAACCCAAAGGGTGATGATAATTCAGTATGAACTTATAAATATATAGAAATTTGCATTAAATATAAATCTACATTTTTAAAACATTAAACAAAACATTAAATAGCATTAAAATAGAAAAGAAGATTAACTGTATCAAATAAGAAAGATAATATTAATATCATGAATTCTCGACTGGCTTATCCACAGTCAGTCGAGGTTTCCTAACGTACACCTGATTGTGGAAATGCCCACCACGACCTCTCTTCGAGTGTTGATTATACCTATTCCGTTTCTTGTAAGATTCTTGACCCTGTGGTTCCACTTTATCTGTGTCTGCCAGCTCTGGTTTAGGTTTCACAGTGGGTTCCTTTGTGCGTTCAGGTGTTGGTGCTGGTGCATTGGATCGTTGTGGTCTGTTATTGTTGTCGGAGTACCTCCTGTTGTTATAGTGCTTATGTATATAGGGGGGTTTACTTGGCTCCTTATTTTCATTAAATTTCTTGGGTTCCTTGGTTTCTTTCGTTTCCTTGTTT